>CAUYLG010068939.1:0-38338 GCA_963573385.1 Cacajao melanocephalus | reverse complement strand
CTTCCTGTCTCCATTGTTAAGCACAATTATTGGCATAAAAGAGGTTTTTAATACCCATTTTTAGACTGCATTCTAGCCTGGACAATAGAACAAGAATCCCATTTTCTCTCCCTCTTTCTCTTCCTCTTTCTTTCTCTCTTAATTCTTTTTTTTCTTTCTTTCACTCTTTCTTTCCTCTCTTTTTCTTTCTTTCAAAAAATAAAAAAATATTTAAAAAAATTTAAAAAAATAAAAACAGCAGTAACCATCAACACTAACCCTTATCAACACAGTGCTTCCCATGTAAGGGAGCTATTATTATCTCTGACTAAAGGTGAAGACACTGAGGTCTGCAGAGTTGAAGTAGGTGTCCCCAGATTATGGAGCCAGTCAGGAATGGAAGCCATCTGACATAGTCATAGATTTATGTGGCTTCTGGTAAAAACATCTGTAGCCTCTAAAAAGTAGTTTAGATATGATCAATAATGGTGATGGTGATGATGATCAGTTATAGTAGTAGTAGCAATAGTAGTAGTATAGTGGTAGCAGTAGCAGTGGTAGTGTAATAGTAAGAGTGGTAGTAGCAGCAGCAGCAGTAGTATTATAGTAGTAGCAGTAATAGTAGTACTAGTAGCCACAGTAGTAACAGCAGTAGTAGTAGTAATAGTAGTAGTAACAGCAGCAGTATTATTATAGTTTAACAGTAGTAGTAGTATGAGTAGCCGCAGTAGTAGCACTAGTAGCCGCAGTAGTAGCAGCAGCAGTAGTAGTAGTAGTAGTAATAGTAGTAGTAGCAGCAGCAGTAGTATTATTATAGCAGTAACAGCAGTAGTAGTACTAGTAGCCGCAGTAGTAGCAGCAGTAGTAGTAGTAATAGTAGTACTAGTAATAGTAGCAGTAGTATGGTAATTCACATGTATTTTGTTTTATGAGCCAGCACTCTTCTAAACTCATTTTAACCTATCAATTAGCTTCATGACAACCCTATGAGGCCAAATTATTAGCTTTAATGGCTAAAGAAACCAAGTCCTAGACAAATGCAGCTAGTGAGTGGTTTCTTTAATATAACTGTTTGCATGAAACCATTTGCTGGTCCCCTCTCTTCTCTTGTCTCAACAAGAGAGGGAAAGACAAGACAATAGCACTTTGTCTGAGCTGATTCTGGAACAGTGGCAGCACTGAAGAAGAAAGGCCTGTGTCCATTCTGGCAGTTCTTGTTTGTCCCTTCCAAGCACATGAAACACCACAAAACACACTATTCTCTGATCCTGCATGGTGCCCTGATTTCCATTTCCACTGAAATGAGAACAAACACTTTTAGAAGATGACTGATTCAATAAAGCACATTCCAGGCCAGTGCATAATGAAAACATCCAATTCAATTTTAAAATGAATTTAGCCCAGGTCTATAATTTTCACCAATGCCATATGCATCTTGCTTGGCCTTCCTCTTAGATTTTCATTCCACATGTAAATAAAAATAATAGCACCCATCAGAGTAGATCTCTTAAAGGGAGACTTCCTCATAGCAAAACACACAGCAGAAAAAATGTGTTTGGCTGGCCTCCAGTGCCCCAGAGTGGAAGTGCCAACTAGAAGCATGCATCAGTCTAAGCCTTTCAGTACAGTTAATATCCCAGAAAGCCCACAGCCGTTCCACACTGAACATGAGAGACCGCAGTGTCAAGAAACCCAAGTAGAATTCCATTTCTTGTAACTTGGGGCAGTAAATGAAGCAAAGTTATAAATACTCGAAGTTACAGAGAACTATCAAATGGGGCCTTGGCACACTGGTGCCAACTTGGGTTGCTGAACGGAATCTTGTTTCAACTTAAAAAAAGTGTTTTGCCATTTGGATACATTCTGAGATGGTTACAATGAGACTGATGTCAGTCATTACAACTGGTCCCCATGGGATGGCATTCTCATCATCTCCCCATCATCTCATCCCCCAGAGCAGTGTTTTTGGAAAATGTCTTCATACCATTGTCTTCCTAGAAAAGGAACTCCGATGATGAACAGTGCTTGATATAAAAAGCTTTACCATCAAAGCAATGAAGAAAATTATGGTCTACCTAAACAAGAAACAAATGCTCTTCATATGACAATGTGGAAAGGCCCAGTCCTAGAGCACATTGATGATTAATTCCATCGGAAAGAAATGAAGCTTGCCGTAAAGTCATATGCTGGGATGTAGGTGGTGTCCTAGAACGGGGAGTCCTAAGCAAATGAAGCAGCTGAGCGTCATGTGTTTGCAGCTAAGATAACCACACACCAGCTTCAGAAAGGTGCTAAGATTCTGTCCCCAAAACACACACCCGCTCTTGGCTTTCTACATGTTCAGCCAGCAGCACCTTCCCTTCCCTGGAGCCTTCCAGAGCTGCCTCTTACTGGGTTGTAGGAGTGAAATGATCATATGCAGAGAGTACCCAAAATACTCACTGTGTTTCTCTGGCTGCTGAAAAATTCTAGGAAAAAATGCTCCATCTGAAACATGTGTTGTTTGTGATTCCACTCTGCACCCTTCTACATTCAACTTCCTATGGGCGCCAGGTAAAAACGGAGGTGGCAAATGTCAGCGAGCAGGAAGCAAAGGAAAAAAGGAAGGGATGCTGCTCTGTGAGTCGGACAGACAACAATCCACTTGGAAATCAGCAATTCCCTTCCTGCCCCTTATCATATTCTAAAGAAAAAAAAACAGATTTTGATCTCAAGTTGGCAACATGATTTGTTCAGGTAAAATGTTGTTTAATCAAACCCGTTAAGAGCTAAGTGCTAGAATAAGGGTAAAATTGGTTCCCTGGCGTGGGAAGCTGCGCTTGGTTTAAAATGTGCTAATCTGTAAGAAACTGGAATTTAGTATCTTTTATTATAGCTTCCTAATCTCCCTCTGATGCAGCTCACTGGCTGTGCCTAACACTCTCTGCATTGAAGGAACACTCAGCAGCGGGGAGACCTGTGTCTGCTCTTAGAGAAGCTCTTTTAGCAACCCAGGTCCGCAAGACTGCATCCATTTTTGAGTAGCCACGATCTGAAAATTAGGAGGTAGATGGTTATTTTGATTAAAATTAAGCTGGGTCATGTCTGTGACTTGAGATTTGGAGAAAGACGAGGAATCGGGACTCTACTCTACCTGCCTGGCAGGTGGCAGAGTCAAAGAAGAGGGTGGCGGGATGGAATGAGAAAGGATGGAGCCTCAACTTGCTCTTCAGCAAGGACCTATTAATTTGAAAATTAATGTAATGTAATGGGCTGTTTCTTTTAATGCAGGGGGGAGAGAACCACGAAAGATTATTTTGCAGAATGATAAAGCTTCCCTATCTAGTTCATAACCCTGGGGAGATCCGGAAAAGTATGGATTTTGATCTGAACAATAATGAACTGGTAAATGATACAGCTTTCAGCTGTATAATGACTCGATTAATTTGCTGGCTCTGGTGTTAAACCCAAACAGACGCCCTGAAGAGATAGGACTGTTATCTAAGCAACAACTAATATGCTGAAAATGCTATTTAGAAATAGCCTCGTAGTTCACTCTGCTATCATGAGCCTAACTTTTATTGCTTGGCCATCTTTATAAATTCTCATAAAAAATTTAATAAATGTGGTATAATCTAAAGAAGAATAGGGTTGTCATTTACAAATAAATGCCCGTTTCAATTTTAGTTTTAGATCTCAAACATGAAACATATTTAAAAGGAGAAACTGTTCCTGGGTTCCAACCTACATTATTTCTCCAGTTTAGGAGAAATGTCTTTGCTGTGAGAGAAATGTTGAATTTTTACCTCTGCTTGGCATTGTGTCAGCCAGGGTAGACCCTTATCTGTTAACTTGTCAGTGAGATGACTTTTCTTTCCAGTGGTGCTTTTTCATCCCCACAGTGCAAAAAACCTCTTTCAAGTTTAAGTTGGCTGTTGAAAGGCAGCAAAGGACACAATCGGACTTCATGCATAGTAAGAATGTATCCCTCCATTTGCCAAGCTTCATGCAGCCCGGGTAGGCAGTGCCTTTAGGGTTGTTTGGATTTTACGTAACTATCAGGAAAAAGACAACGTGACCAGAGTAAGCAGCTGCCTTATCAGCAGCTGAGCTGCAGCCATATGGGGCGATTATTCTACACTGGATTGGGGGGATTTCCAGCCTATTCTGAAACGCAGTTGTATTGTGCTCAGGACTCAACTCTCCAAAGGCATCTCAGAGCACGGCATACAGAAGGATGCAATTCAGGGTGTGTTTGAAGACTGTGTATTATTGGCCAGGCATGGTGGCTCATGGCTTGTAACCCCAGCAGTTTGGGAGGCCGAAGTGGGTGGATCACTTGAGGTCAAGAGTTTGACACGCCTGTAATCCCAGCACTTTGGGAGGCCAAGGTGGGTGGATTATGAGGTCAAGAGATTGAGACCATCCTGGCCAACATGGTGAAACCCCATCTCTACTAAAAAAAAAAATACGAAAAATAGCCAGGCATGGTGGCATGTGCCTGTGGTCCCAGCTACTCGGGAGGCTGAGGCAGAAGAATCGCTTAAACCCAGGAGGCAGAAGTTGCAGTGAGCTGAGATTGCGCCACTGCACTCCAGCCTGGCGACAGAGCAAGACTCCATCTCAAAAAAAAAAAAAAAAGAGTTTGAGACCAACCTGGCCAAAAAGGTGAAACCCCATCTCTACTAAAAATACAAAAATTGCCCAGGCATGATGGCTTAAGCCTGTAATCCTAGCACTTTGGGAGGCAGAGGTGGTGGATCACTTAAGGTCAGGAGTTCGAGACCAGCCTGGCCAACATGTTGAAACCCCATCTCTACTAAAAAGACAAAAATTAACCAGGCATGGTGGCACACACCTGTAATCCCAGCTGCTCAGATGCTTAAGCAAGATAATCACTTGAACCTGGGAGGCAGAGGTTGTAGTGAGCCTAGATTGTACCACTGCATTCCAGCCTAGGTGACAGAGTGAGATTCCGTCTCAAAAACAAAAAGAAAGAAAGAAAAATGTGTGCATTATCTGTGCTACCGCTCAGCTCTGGGTGGCCCTCTCTGCTGCTTATGTCTGGAGTACAGGTGCCTTCCTAATCCTGAATCTGGTAACTCAGCCTGCCTGTGCACCAAGAAAAGACCCCAGTGCTGAGCGTGGCTCCAACATGCCAGGTAAAAGGAAGGCAAAGTCTAAACCATGCCCACTGGCTGGCAGGCAGTGGTGGCAGGGGAGCCAGCAGCTTCTCATCTCTCCAGTCCTTTCACCACATCTCATCCCTGAACCTTATGATGCATCAGTACAATAAGGAAGAAAAGGGGAGCATGGCTCTCTTCCAATAAGTTTTTCCTCTAACCACAGAGCATATTTTCCCACCCCAAACCCACCCTCAATTCCTGAGCCCATAAAACAGCAGTCATGGCAAACAGCCTGGACAAGATTGCCTGGGAAACAGATCCGGTCTGCTAATTGTGTGACCTTAGGCTAGATATTTTCATTTCTTAATTCTCCAATTTCAAATCTGAAAATAGCAATAGTAGAAATATCGGCTGTGTAGGGTTGCTGTGAAGTGTAAATGATTTTACTCTGTAAATGCTGCAAGGGCTGCTAAGCAGCCTGGACTAATGTTCTCTGATAACACATGTTGGTGGGTCTCTCACTTCATTTTTCATACATTTGTAGCCTTGGCATAATAGTTTCATTTTCATCTGTATGGGTCATCGCGTAAGCTCTTGGGAAACTGGGCCACGTAGTGGGCAATTTTAACATGAAAAACAGAAACAGGGTGATGACATCTGCCTCTTGAGCAAATTATAAATTATGTTTCCTTTCTGTGTCTGCATTTAAAAAAAAAGGATATTAAAAAAGATCCCAATAATAACAGTACCAAAGAGCTGTTAAAAGGATCAAAATGTGATAACAACAAAAATAATTCCACACATTCTAAAGCACTTTGCCAATGCCTATAACTATTGGGCATGCAGACATAATTTTAGTTGTTGGAATCCACGATTCCTCACTAGAATTCCAGTTTCCCAAAGTAGAAATCTCAACAAACCCAAATAGATTTTTTTTTCCTCTTCCTCCACCTTTTCCTCCTCCTCTATAACTGCCCCATCTCTGCAAGAGAATACTCCCATGGAGGCACCCCTTCTTACTACGATTGTCTTCAACCCCAATCCTTTAGCTGCAGAAAAGGACTGAAGGAATCCCACTCTCAAAGGCTTGTCCACAGCCCCTCAAGTTCCCCTTCAAAGGACACCCTGAAAGTCCCTTTAAAGAGTGTTTAAATGAATAAAACAGGAAAGCTTCTTCAAAGGAATGAATCCTTTTGTTACATGCAAATTGTTCTTCCTGAAAAGGCTAAAAGCACTTTCCCATCAATGATCTCCTGACCCCCGCACCAATCCTTAGAGGCAGGTATTATCAGCATGGTTTTGTTGAGGGTGAAACTGAAGACAAGGGGTTAAATGGCCCGCCAGCCCTCCACAAAGGCCTTTTGTCATCTGGGAGAAGCTAATCAAGCAAATTCATCTAGGGGCAAACAAAACCCACCAAAGAAGGGGAGCATACACACTAAAGGTTGTTGGGTACCTCACTCTCCCTCCAAAGGCAAAAATAATACATCAAATCTGTTTAAAGAACTGCAGTATAAAAGGAATGTGGAGGCTTTGGGTGTTCTCAAGCCAAATGAGTAACAGAGTCTACAAGAAAAAAAAATGAGAGTAGCACTAGCCAATTCTGGATGGTTTTCAAACTCCTTGTTTTGGGAGCCCCACCTATGGCAGGAAATACCCTCTCTTCCTCAAATACTATCTAGCCTCTCTTGACTCTAGTCCATCAAGCACACCACTGACAGAGGAGTCTTCTGTAGTGAAGAAGCCTTATTTATCATCCTAGATTGCAGCCACCTGCCTTGGTGCCCTGTTGCCTGGGGACTCACCCAAGGGCTTGAGTAAATGTAAGACCCTCCATCAGTTCATATCCTGCTCCCATATCTTTAATCCATGGAGCCAGCCCAGCAACGCCAAGCTTTCTCCATCACTTCTCTCACATTCTCTCCACCTTTCAGCACCTGTGCAGACTCATCTCCTCCAAAAAGGCTTTTCTTGCCTTTTCCTGCCCAAACTCCACAGCCCGGATTCTGAACTTCATCCTTCAATAGCTGAATATTTATTGAGGTCCCACTGTTTGCCAGGCATAGTTGATGGGAGGAACTGTGTGGGACCCTTTTATTTCTGCCTTTCCTAAAGATTGTGTGGTCCTTCATACTGATCCCATCTCTTTATTAGTGTAGCCTAGGCCTGTCCATGCACAATAGCACTTCTTTTCTCTGAAAGCCCAGAGTGCTGGATGCCTAGGTGGAGAAGTGGGGTAAAAGAACCAAGGCAGAAATGGAGTTGGAGAGTCTCAGTTCAGCATTACCCCAGCAGGAGACCTACCCACAGGGACCATGAGGCGTCCCTGCCAGGAGTGCCTGGACCTCGCCACCTGCAGCTTCAGAGGCTGGCTGGCAACTGTGGGGACTACCAAAAGCCCATGCAAACCACCCAAGTTTGATCATTTCATAAGAATTCAGCCATTAGCAGCTGGGCTTATTATTCTATCATCTTACTTCCTCCCACCCCCAACCCCAGGCTCTCTCCTTTGTCTGCAGGAAAGACAAGATCTAGGGAACTAATATCCTTCAGGAAGGATCTTCAATACTGGCATTTGGCATTTGAAATCTATACTTGCATTTCCCTATGTGTACATTAGCACACATTTTCTCAGTTAATTTGCACAACAATGTGCAATTTCTGCAGGAAATTGTATTCTCCTTAATAGTATTATACAAGCAGAGGTAGTAAGAAATAAAGTGGGCTGGAAGGCTCTCTGCCCACAAGTGCCTCCCTGTGGGCCTGAACCCAGGGCTGAAATCCCACCATGATGATCAGCTCTGGAGGAGGAGGGAGGACACAGTCCAGAGCATAGGGACAGGGTACATGAAACACCCACATAGCAAAGCGAGATGCATTGGAAAGGGAACTTGGAGGGGATGGCATATAAAAGGGCATTTTGGGGGGGTGCATGGCTGGACGAAAGCCCAGATTTTAAACGTGTGTCCCTGCTACTATTCAGGGTTTGCATAGCACTTTTAATTACAGGAGAGCCACAAACAAGGAAAGCCCATAGGTGGTCATGACTGGTTCCATTTTTAACATGGTAAGAGGTGGGCATGGATTAGTTCATTCTGTGCCAGGAAGGGGGAGCCAAACCCCCCCAGATTTCAGATTTCCAACCTGCTGCCCATCACTTCAGCCATTTATGCTGCCTCTAGCCTCCCTGAGGACCTGAGGCTTAGGAGTTGGCTTAGATCACTCACAATGCTCCCTGCACAGATGCCTATCCCCAGGCTGGCTGTGCTGAATATCAGCATGGGAGGGCCAATCAGGGACTTCTGCTCCCCTAGAAAAAGGCAGGTTGCTGCAATGGAATACTTCAACTACCCTCTCCAGATCTAAGAGTTTATAGCCAGACAGACCAGGGTCTGACCCAGCTCTTCTCTGGGACACAATCACAAAGATGGAAGGATGGACAGATGTTTCAGAAGCTCAGGCCAAGATGTGGTCCAGTAGCCTAGCAGAGGTCCATCAGATGTCCCCAGCTGCACTGTCACTTGTCCTAAGATGCGGAGCCTACCATTCTGTCAAAATCCTGGAGCAAGGCTTATTTTCCAAGCAGCTTTTAATGTGGCCAAAATCTAATCCCTTCTATATCAGAATCCCAAAGCATTCCTCGCATCGGCTGGAAGTCAGGAATGTTTTCTTTTTTCCCCAGGTCATCCAGTTTGGTACAATGATCATTATCTCCTACAAATTTTGAATTCTGCATTTAATTAACTTTGTCCGTTGGCATGCAACCTTCCGAAAATTTACTGAAATGCCAGTCTTGAAAGAAAAAATAACACTATTTGATGAATGTAATCTAAGTATCACCAAAAGCACAAATGTTCCCATGGGTCTGTTACAACATTGGAGGTTCACAATTGATCACTTAAGAATGTGCAAACTCATGCAGCCTTGTATTTACTAGCTAAGCAAGTGTCGTCTCTTCTATGCATGATGCATGTCCAGAGAGTCACATCTGTGTCCTGTAAACTACCAAAGCCTGAAACTGGTTAAAATTAATGAGTAAATAAAACCAAAAACTACCAAATTTATAAGATAAGAACAGTGGTAGGCCAAGAACATGGATTTCATCCTGCAGAAATGCAGAACTAAGCAAGAACCTAATCTGCCCTCTCTTTACTAGGTGCACAGTTGCATTGCAGGAAAGAGAAATATAACCAGAATAGGACGCTGTCAGCAATTGACTTCAGGTGCCATCTGCGTGTATTCCTGGCACTATTAATTTGCAATTAACAAGGGCCTTATGTTTTATCCCCTGTAACTTGCTGTCTTCAAGTCTGAGGGAGGGGGTTTAGCAGAAGGGAACATGCAGGTGGGTGGCGAGCCTTCTCAACAACAAATAATTCTGCGTTTCAATACTGAATCACTGGTATGTGAGCTGCTCTCTCAAGCTAATAAAAGGTCATTCATAGAAGGGAAATGGAATTGTTCCATTATGTCATCATGTGAAGCAACTCCTCAAAAGCGTGGCAGTACATTGCAGAGTTGAAGAGTGAGCCATGACCCAGGCTGGTGATCTCCATCTACGCTAGACACAATCCATATTGAGAACCCAAATGGGTGTGCAAATTTGTCACCTGTTGGAATAGGCAGAGGGGGGCAAAATCTTCAGAAATCCTGTGGGCCCAAGAGAGCACAGAGAGTTCTAGGTTTGGCCCACCCCTGGCTTCTGATCCCGGATCTGCCACTCACCAGCTATGCGACCTTTGGCAAATGAGTTAACTTCTCTGTGCCTCAATTTCCTCATGTATCAAATAGTATCGAAGGCTTACTGGGATGATTAACAAAGATCCCTGTGAAGTGTCTGGTACAAAGTATGTACCGTAAGGGTCGGTAACTACATGTCAGGGACTTTTGCTAGAACTTTATTTGGTTGTCTCAAAGTGTATGTATGGTTTAAAAATATTTCATCCACGTTTTCTTAGAAGAACATTTTACTGAAACAGAAGTGAGATTCTCAGGGCTTCCTCACACTGCTTTAGTGTGGACACAGTCTTGGACGCTGCCATGGGAACACTGAGTTTGTCCAACATGGACATGGCCAACTCTCTAGAACAAATGACTTCACCAGGCAGTCAAGAAGGCACAGGTCACTCCTATATTCCAATTACTATTATCAGAACAACTCATTGCCTGATTCCACTTTGTTCTCAACAAACAACAACAACAAAAAAAAAAAAAAAACACAACATTGGAGTGAAAACCATAAAGAATTATGTGGTGAATCCAGCTGATCTGTGACGTGAAGATGAAGAAATGATTGAAAGAAATGAATCTTTTTTGGCCTAATATTGGGTAATCTATGTAGCAACAGACACCTGCTAGAGTTGACAGAAGGCTGATACGAAGCAAAACAGTTAATAGAAAACTGGGAAATCATAGCCTATTCTAATACAACAACTAGAATTATTTAATAAAGGCCAAATAAGCAAGAATAGCAACAATAAGGCAAGGTGATAATCATATATTCCACCCCTGTCTAACAGCCAAGTCAGCAGATAAACAGGGACGCGGAAGGTTTGAGTTAAAGTCTCCATGACACTAAGGAAAATATAACTCCATCCAAAGCTGGTAGAGAAATGCAGGTGCTTCTGCATCACCCCAAATCTCTGCCACTTACAGAAAGAGTGTTTCGTGGTGGTAGTGGCTGGGACACAAATCCCTTGAACCCCCACTCCTAGGCCAAGACTTCAGGACGTGACTCATGTGGAGTTAACAAGGCAATTTTCTGTGGGGAAAACGTGTCTCCACCCCAGAATTAGCCAAGTTCTGCTTAATTAAGTAAAATTCTGTGAATCTGCACACGTACCGGCAATGCCTGCACTTTCCCTTTTACAACTGTGGGAAAAAAATAACACTGGACAAAGGGGAGAGGCTGCGTGCACGCACATGCGCGAGAACCAAAGGCAGTTCATGAATGTCAATTATTTGCACAAAGGTAATTGGTCAGGAAGTTACTATCAACTATATCTACAGAAAGGTCAATGTAATTTGAGATGTACTTATTGATCAACTACCACCACATACAAGGAGATTCTGAAAAAAAAAATGTTTGCGATCAATATGTAAAAAAATAGGGACTTGTGATGAGAGGAAATGAACAAAAATGCCAACGAAAACGTCTCTTCCCTGATAAGCTTTCAATTCTGTGAGAGAATCTGCAAGGACAACCATTATACAAGACAGACTAAACAGGAGTTAAAGAAAAATTAAAGAAACTTTTCATAAAAGAGCAGGGAACTTACTAATTCTCTCTAGGAACAAAGTTGGAGGGGCTTCACAGAGACATTTATAAATGATGCCCCCACTAGCTCTTTTATAAATCATACCCCTACTAGCAATTGATGGGAAATGTATTATTTGCAAACCACTTTATCCACAATTTAACTGCTTAAAATAAAATATAAATAAACAACTCAGGTATTAGGGTTTTTGCCCCTCCCCCACCCCTAAAAGATGTTAGAGTCCTAAGCTCCAGAACCTCAGAATTCAGCTTTATTTAGAAATAGGATATTTCAGAGGTAACAAAAATAAAGTGAGATCATTAGGATGGGCTCACAATACCACTGATGCCCTTATTAAAAACCTGAACACACAGACATATAGCAGAGGGAAAACTATGTGAAAAGACAGCGAGAATGCCACAGGAAGATGAAAGCAGAGGTTGGGCGGATGCTTCCGCAAGTCAAGGAACACCATATTGCTGGCAAACCATCATAAGCCAGGAGACAGGCAAGGAAGAGACTGTCCCTCATGGGCTTCCAAAGAAACCACCCCTGCCAACATCTTGATCTCTGACATCTGGACTCCATAACTCTGAGACAATAACTTCCTGTTGTTTAAGTGACCCAGTGTGTGGTACTTGGTTATCTCAGCCCTAAGCTATTTTGGAAGGCAGCCCGCTAGGGTCCAGGGTCTAAGCCAATGTTCTCCAAAAATTTTCAAGGAGATCCACTGAGGTGCAGGAAGAAATTTCTAAGACTTCTAGATATCTCAGTAGTTTAAGATTTCAATTTTAGCTTATGTTTTTACAGCACTATATAGTGATACAATGATATATCATTTATAAATAATTATACATATTAAGATATTTATTCAAAAATACATTACTGATAGTGATAGAGATTCAAAGAATTGTACAACTGTTAAAAGAGATAAAAGTCTGGATAATCATAGAAAGAAAAGGATGGCTCATGTTTGTAATCCCAGCACTTTGGGAGGTCAAGGTTGGGGGATGACCTGAGGTCAGGAGTTCGACACCAGCCTGGCCAACATGGTGAAACCCCATCTCTACCAAAAATACAAAAATTAGCAGGGCATAGTAGCAGATGCCTGTAATCCCAGCTACTTGGAAGGCTGAGGCTGGAGAATTGCTTGAACCCAGGAGGCAGAGGTTGTAGTGAGCCGAGATTGCGCCATTATACTCCAGCCTGGGCAATAAGAGAGGAACTCAATCTCAAAAAAAAAAAAAAAAGAAAGAAAGAAAGAAAGAGGAAAGAAAGAAAGAAAAGAAAGAAAATGAGATACCTGATTCCCTTAAATTTCTCATGGCTGAAATACAATTCCCAATGGCATAATAATATGGCTTTAAAATACTGTGATACTTGTAATCAGAGGAAGGTTTACCTTCACAGTACTCTACAGCTTTCTGTGTGCTTTTGTGTGACTAAAGGAAGATGAGGATGATCCCTCATCCAAGGACGTTCTATTCCAGTCTTAGGGTAAGGAGCCAGGTGCTGTGGGCGTATACTGCCCTGTGTTTCAAAAGCCATATTTTGCCATTTCTCCCCATATGCCTTTCAAACAGCCAGCACAGAGGAGACAGGGAACAAATCTGGGGGCTTTTATTAACTAAAAGCCATATTTTTACCCACACCTTTCTTTCTTCAGCCCAGTCTTACTGCCCACTGGGAATGACCACATTCCATTCCCTACCTGTCCAGATGCAGACCCTAATTATACTTGCAGGCAGAGATCAAGTCCCCCAAGCAGACCTTTTCCTCAGTACTTGAGGGCTCTGTGAACCTCTTTGAACCTCTGGGTTAGAACCAAAAAAATGAGTGTTTAGGGAAGAACTGACTGAACTATTATGGGCTGTATGGTAGGTATCCAGGCAACTTCAACTAGAAAACAGCTGTGTTCCTTGAGGCTACAGTCAATGGAACATACGATGCTTCTCTGGGGTGAAGCTAAGATGAACCTCACTGATCAAATGAGGGGCCCTAGAGATTTGAGAGCATTTCTCTTCAGTTGTGGAACACCCTGGACTTTGGTGTCACATTGGCCTAGACTTGAATTCTGGGTCTGACACTAACTTCATGGCCTGGAGCCAGTTACTGCACCTTTCTGAGCCCCAGGTCCCCAACCTGTAAGATATGGACACTTCCCTTCTCCTGTCCAGGGGGCATTCAGTGAGCTAATGCACAAAAAATTCTGGTCCACAGTGACTGCTTGAGAAGCATCCAGCACGTGCCTCTGAACCTGTCTCTCATTCTGTTGCTCATTCCATCTCTCTGGCCGGCTAGGCCAATGACCCTGTTCTAAACACATCAATATTTAGAACACTGCTGGCTGATATTATGGGAGAATAGATTCTTTCTGAAGGAAGCATAGTTTGAAAGTGACTGCCTTCCTGTGTCCCTGTTCTTTGTAGAGTTACTCAATTTAATGATGACATAAAAGGTAAGTGTCACCGACGTGATTTTAGCATCTTTCATCATCATGCCTCCAAAGAATTTAAGGAGAGTTGGCTCAATCCCCATTTGCTATAAATTTGTATTTTGTATTCAGAGATGATGGGTTCATTTCCAGCTTCTAAGTGGAACAGCTAATAAATCAATAATGTCAGAAGGTCCTAATTTATCAGTGGCAGGGCTTGGGAGGCTGGCATGAGTAGAGTGGAAGGCAGAGAACAGGGAGTGAGAACTCTGCCTCAGCCAATGGGAAGCCAAGACTCTATGAAGGAGATCATGGATATCCAGGTCATCACTTCCCTCTGGAGCCATCAGTGGGGTTTCAGGCTCTGTAAGGAAACTTTTCATGAGGCTTTGCTGGTTAACTCATGACTCTCTGGACATGGACCTTAGCTCTGTGGCTCAGGCCATGTTTAGCTGAGTCTCTCAGGGAAGGCAGTGTTCTAGTGGGCTTTGGGCTATGTCTAAAAGTCTGGGATCTGTTATCAAGTCCGTTGACTCTCTGGTACTGACTGTAAGGAAACGGGAAGACATTGAGAGGATGGAGTTTAGTCTAGAACAGCAAGAGACTACAT
Organism: Cacajao melanocephalus; assembly: GCA_963573385.1. Taxonomy (NCBI): domain Eukaryota; kingdom Metazoa; phylum Chordata; class Mammalia; order Primates; family Pitheciidae; genus Cacajao; species Cacajao melanocephalus. The sequence goes on along the minus strand of CAUYLG010068939.1, from coordinate 23,953 downwards.
TAAGTAGTGAATAGCAGGACGGGTGACAGAATGCAAGGAGTGAAGAAAATGGAAAACTCAAAACTGCTGACCAGACCTCACCCATCCAAGGACATCATTCCAACAACAGCCCCTCCCACAATACGATTCCTTTTCTGTCTACACTAGGACACTCACAACGGCATGAACAGGATATTGCTCCTCACATCCTAAGAAAGTGTTTTCCTGACCCCACTTGCCCCTCCAGCTCTCAATCCTTTCTCCGTTTCCCTTTCCAGCAAATCTTCCTGAGCCAATCCTCAGCGACCTGTACTCTCTTCACACACTGCAACTGCCCCTGGCAACGTGGCCGATAGCCACTATGTAACACAGTCACAAAAGCAGCAGTTGACATTGTTGACCTCTTCTTACTCCTGGAAACACTTTGCTCACCTGCCTTCTAGGGCACCACATGCCCTTGGTTTTCTCACTGGATACCCCTTTTCAGACTCTTTTCTGATTTTGAATTTCTCCCCCAATGTCTTAACATGGCACTTCCCCATGGCTCAGTCCTTGGAAATCATCTTCCTTCAGTATGCATTTGTCTCATCTGGTCTCACATGCTGAGGATTCTAAAATTGTGTATCTGCACTCTGAACCTCTCCAGGAAGATCTAGAGGTGGATAGCCACCTATCTGCTTGATAGCGCTGCTTGGATATCTAATAGAAATCTGAAACATAATCTATCCAAAATTAAGGCTTGATTTTCCACCCCTCACTGTGCCCCACTTGAAGTCCTTTGAGTCAATGGAAATGTGTCTCCCAGTTGCTCAGGCTCAAGAGTTTAGATTTAGATTCTCTCTTGACTCCTCTTTTTTCTTCTCATACTCCAGTCTCACCTGCCAGGAAATCGTATTGACATTACCTTTAAAACATACTCAGACTGAAATGCAGGCCTGTTTAAAGGAATGTAACATAATTCGGATTTTCTGTGTTACATTATAAACACAAGCATGACATTGGAGACACTGCAGGTTCATTTCCAAGCCACTGCAATAAAGCTAATGCCACAATAAAGAGAGTCACACTAATTTTTTACTTTCCCAGTGCATATCAAAGTTATGTAGTCTATTAAGTTTGCTATAATATTATGCTTAAAAATGTACATACCTTAATTTAATACATTTTTGCTAAAAAATGCTAACAACCATCTGAGCCTTCAGCGAGTTTTAATCTTTTTGCTGGTGGAGGGTCTTGCCTCGACGCTGATGGCTGCTGACTGATCAGGATGGCGGTTGCTGAAGGTTGAGGTGACTGTGGCAATTTCTTCAAATAGTCGATGAAGTTTGTCATCAACTGGACTTCCTATCATGAAAGATTTTTCTGTATCAAGTGATGCTGTTTGACAGGATTTTACCCAGAATAGAACCTCTTTCAAAATTCAAGTCACTCCTCTCAAATTCTGCTGCTGCTTTGTCAACTCTGTTTATGGAGTATTCTAAATCCTTTGTTGTCATTTCAACAAATGTTCACAGCACCTTCACCAGGAGTAGTTTCCATCTCAAGAAACCACTTTCTCTGCTCATCCACGAGAACCAAGTCCTGACCTGCTCGAGTCATATCATGAGACAGCAGGAATTCAGTCCCATCTTCAGGCTCCACTTCTACTCCTGCTACTTTTACCATATCTGCAGTTACTTCCTTCACAGAATTCTTGAACCCCTCAAAGTCATTCATGAAGACTGGATTCAACTTTTTCCACATTTCTTTTAATCTGGATATCTTAACCCCCTGCCATGAACTGCCAATGTCCTAAATGGCATGTAGAATGAGAAATCCTTTCAAGAAGGTTTTCAACTGACTTTGCCCAGATCCATCAGAGGAATCACTATGTACAGCAGCTATAGCTTTACAAAATGTATTCCTTAATTAACATGGCTTCAAAATCAAAACTACTCCTTAACCCATGGGCTGTAGAATGGATGCTGTGTTAGCAGGCATAAAAACAATATTAATCTCCTTATATACCCCATCAGAGCTCTTGAGTAACTAGGTACACTGTCAACAGACAGTAATATTTTCAAAGGTTTCTTTTTTGTGTGTGCTAGGTCTCAACAGTGGGCTTAAAACATTCAGCAAATCACACTGTAAACAGAAGTGCTTCATTGTTAGAGCAGAGGCACAATTGATTGATAATAATATTTATGGGCCCTAGGATTTTTGTAATAACAAATGAGCATCCTTTTCAACTTAAAAGTCACCAGCTGCATTAGCCCCTAACAAGAGAGTCGGCCTGTCCTTTAAAGCTCTAAAGCCAGGCATTGGCTTTTCCTCTATAGCTATGAACGTCCCGGATGGTTTCTTATTCTAAGAAAAGGCTGTTTCATCTATATTGAAAATCTGTTGTTCAGTGGAGCCTCTTCATCAGTGATCTTAGCTGGATCTTCTGGACAACTTGCTGCAGCTTCTCCATCATCACTTGCTGCTTTACCTTTCACATCATGTTCTGGAGATTGCTTCTTTCCTTAAACTTCATGAACCAGCCTCTGCTAGCTTCAAGCTTTTCTTGTGCAGCTTCCTCACCTCTCTCAGCATTCATAGAATTGGAGAGAATTAAGACCCTGCTCTGGATTAGGCTTTGGCTTAAGGGAAGGTTGTGGCTGCTCTGATCTTCTTCACAGACCACTATAACTTTTTCAACCTCAGCAATCAACCTGCTTAGCTTTCCTATCATTTGTGTGTTCACTGGAGCAGCACTTTTAATTTTCTTCAAAAACTTTTCCTTTGCATTTGGAACATGGCTGTTTGGTGCAAGAAGCTTAGCTTTCAGCCTGTCTCTGCTTTCACATGCCTTCCTCACTGATGAATCATTTCTAGCTTTTGATTTAAAGTGAGAGAAATACAACTCTTCCTTTCACTGGAACACATAGAGGCCATTGTAGGGTTATTAATGGGCCTAACTTCAATACTTTTGTGTCTCAGGGAATAGAGAAGCCCTAGAAGAGGGAGAGAGATGAGGTGGCCAGTCATCAGAGCAGTCAGAACACACACAACATTGATGGATGAATGTTGTCATCATCATCCATCCACATAACAACATTCCAGAGTAGACATTATTATTCCCACTTTCTAGATAAAGAATCTGAGACTCAGGGAAACTAAGAACATCTTGGGGCTTGTCCTCAGGCCTTCCTGAACATGGAGCTCGTGTGCCTTGCTCAGTTTCTTTAATGATCTAACAGACTTATATGGGCCTGGTTTGTGGTGTCCTAAAACAACGACAATAGCAACATCAAAGGTCACTGATCACAGATTACTGTAACATATATAATCACAAAGAAAGTTTAAGATACTGTGAGGATTGCCAAAATCTGACAGAGACAAAAGCGAGCACACACTGTTGGAAAAGTAGTGCCAGTAGAGGTGCTTGACCCAGGGAGGCCACAAACCGTCAATTATTTGCAAGGAAAAAAAAAAAAAAGCAATACCTGCAAACTTCAATAAGGAAAGCACGATAAAACAAGGAATTCCTGTACATCAATGTTTTTTCAAACATTACGCCTGTCACCTCTCTCTCCTCTTGTCCTGGGATCCCAAAGTTATCAATGCTAACTCTGTGACTGAGCCCACATCTCCCTTATATAATCTTCTGCTCTTGTCTCCATTCTTATTTTTTTCTGTGTGCTTCAGTCTGGAAATGCAATGACTTGCTTTAAGGAATTCAAGCTCACTATTCCTGTCTCTGCTGTGTCCACATTACTGTTAAACCCAACCAATGAATATTAGATCTTGCCTTTGCAATATGTTAGATATTGTTCTTAATGTCAGATATTGCCTTTGGCAGTTGTAAAATTCCCATTTGATTCTTTTTTATACAGTTCTAATTCTCTGTTGAAATACTCCCTCTCTTCTTCCATGTTGGCTGTCTTTTCATCTCTTTCCTTTAACAAATGGATCAGTTATTTTAAAGTCTGTCTTCTAACTGCATCCATTTGCTTCTATGGACTGTTTTTTAAACCTTCACTTTTGGTCACTTTTTCCTGCCTCTTCTCACATCTAGTAATTTATTCTTGTGTAATGTACATTGTGGATGCTACAATGCAGAGGATCTGAATTATGCCTTCTTTGTAACCAGGTGGAGTGTTTTCCTAGCAGACAGACAAATACCAGTGGGTCATTTTGATCCTATCAATTCTTGGATTTCAGTTTTCTTAGGAAAGTTTCCTTTGGTTTCGTCTTTAGTCCATAGGTGACATGATTTGGCTGTGTCCCCACTCAAATCTCATCTTGAATTGTAGCTCCCACAATTCCCAGATGTCATGGGAAGGACCCAGTGGGAGGTAATTGAATGAAGAGGGGCGGGTCTTTCCCATGCTGTTCTCACGATAGTGAATAAGTCTCATGAGACCTGACGGTTTTATAAAGGGGAGTTCCCCTGCACACAGTCTCCTGCCTGCCACCATGTAAGATGTGACTTTGCTCCTCATTCACCCTCCACCATGATCGTGAGGCCTCCCCAGCTATGTGAAAGTGTAAGTCAATTAAACTCCTTTCCTTTATAAATTACTCAGTCTTGGGTATGTCTTTATTAGCAGCGTGAGAGCAGTCTAATACACCAGGTGTACTTTTATTCCTGGGCATGGCTTTCTGGGGTTTCATATAAATGTCTGGGGGTGTTTGCCAAAGCTCTTACCTGTAAATGGAAGATAATATTATCTACCACGCATGATTATGATAAAATTTAATGGACAATAGGATTTGTTCTAAGCATAATACACTGAGATTTATATATCTAGTCCTCTGTCTTCCACTCCTCATTCCTGGGCAAACATCTCCTCTCTCTCCCCGCCAGCTTTCCTGTCTGTGACACTGGATCATCAAAGAAACTGAGCAAGGCACATGAGCTTCGTTTTCAGGAGGACCTGAGAACAAGCCCCAGGATGTTCCTCAGTTTCCCTGAATCTCAGATTCTTCATCTAGAGTGTGGGAATAATAATGTCTACTCTGGAATATTGTTACAAAGATCTATTTAAAGCACCTAACGTAGTCTCTGAGAAGCAATCAGATCACAAATAAGGATAACCATGTTAGGGTTCTGACCACCCTACCAAAACAAGACACAGATACAGGAAACACGAGACATTGCTGTTAGTAATATAAGACCTTCCGCTATTTCTCCTCAGTCCTAAAGGTGGTTGTGAATTCAGATTCCATGTCTACACCTCCGCATTATCCCGTAGTGAGTCTAAAAAGCATTCATCCCAATTGGCTTTATTCTAATGTTTGGAAACAACTGTGCATAGATAAAGCTGTCTCCTAAAGCCTCAATTTAAGAACCAGAATCATTCTCTGCTTTCAGCTACAGGGAAGCTGAGCTATGCTTATAAAAAGAAGAGACTGAGGGATCTGAAAGTGGCCACATTGCCTTGCTGCCCACCCTGGCTCCCCAGCACACACCCAGACTGTCTCCCATCTCCATCCCTAACATTTGAGAAACGGAGCTGAGTGTGTAAGGGACGGAGGGTGGTATCCATCATTTTCAGATCAAGATGCCAGTATAAGCACTTTCTGCAAAATGATTGCAAGCCTCAGTATATTAGAGATCTCCTTTTAAAGGCCACATTCACAATATTCCCTGAATTTAACCTAAAGAAAACTAAATTGTGTTATTATTCAAAGAGATTTTAAGACAGAATATTATTTCAGAATATAAGCAAACTTCGAATTAGTTCTGAAAGATACACATGAAAAATCTTAGTTCTGACAATCCAGCATTAGTGCATTAGTGAGCATCTACTATGAGCTAGATGCTAGGGAATAAAAAAATGTCAATGAGAAGTGATTGCGAGACTGCTGCAAGGTGCTGGGCGAGGTAACAATCACACTGGGCACTTCTCTCTCCACTTCCCAGCCCCATGGGAAGCAGACATGGATACGACTCACCATTCCTTCTTCATGGTGTTCTTTCTGATGTGAACTCTACACTACAGGGGCACAGGGGAGGAAGTGACCACAGGGGGCAAATGTGGGCTGAGCAAGACGGACTTCAAAGAAGGACACTTTAAAGCTGAGGGGTATAATCTGAAAGTGACACTTTTGAAGACTAAGCCAACTGGAGCTTCAATTTGCTGTCACTTTCATGTCGCCCTCAGGACAGGGCTGCCTCTGCCCACCCCTGGGTGCTACCAACAGCACTTTCGGATTTGCAAGGGCTGCGTGAGCCTGGGGTTGGCTGGGGAGGAGGAACCCTCCGTTCATCTCAGGGCTCAGTCAGATGGGCAACATTCTCAACCACATACAGTAACCCGCCATCCAGCCCAGAACTCTTCAGGATCAACTTGAAAAAGTGCCTGATTATGGAAAGCAAGCCCCTGGTGCATGGTCCTAGTCCAGGCTGGCACCCTGGGGCCTGGCTCTCTCTGGCCACAGCCTCGCCCCTCTGCCCCCTCCCACACCCCAGCTGCCCCCCCCCACTGCACGATGAATGTCTGTGGGAGAGAAAACAATCGTTCAGGGAAGATTGAAAACACCCCTCCTGCTTCTTGCCAGAGAATTTGCATTTTTGGAACAGGTTCTTATTCTTTTTAAGGCTCAGAATGAGAAGCTTTTAGAAAAGCTAAAAATATCTGTTAACGAAGAAGCAAAAGAAAAAAAAAAATCCAGCTTTCTCTTCTTTCTGTGCAAAAGGCTCGGCAGCACCCGGAGGTGCAGAGTCAGCTTTTAGATTCTCTCGTGGGCTGAAAGTACTAGGGAGGAAAAGGTGTCATCGAGGCCTGGATCTTTTAGAAACAAAGATACACGAAGATAAAGATAAAAGAAACCCGAGCGCGCGCTGCAAAATCATAGGAGTTGAAAACCGAAAATGCTCTGTTAGAGTTAACTTAATATAAATTCCTCGTTTTACAACTAAGGAAACTAACATGCAAAAGATTACATGGCTTGCCCAGAGGGAGGCACAGCAGCTGAGACAAGGAGCCAGACTTCTACAGCCTGGCCAGTGCCCCTTCCCTGCCTGGGAGGACGTCACACTCACCATCACAGCACTTGGACCTACAACCCCGAAAATGACATAGGGGGATCTGGTCCAACTACTGCTAATAAGGTCACCTACCTCAGGGACAAGCTGCCTTCCCTGGAGGCCTGGGTCTCCCTAGCAGCCAGGATGAGCTGCCGCAGCTCTGCCTCCTGGGGCCCAGCTTCCAGAACCCAGGGAAACAAGGAGGTTTCCGCTGGCATTTCCACCTAGGGCCTACAGCTTCAGTACGAAGGTCATGAGCTCGTTCAGGATCAGAAGCATTTAGTTATTGGTGGACGTTAGAGCTAGAAGGACTCTGCCCTCTATTCAAGTGACAGAAACAGAGGTCAAGAAGGGACATGGCTTATCCAGGGGCACCAGCAGGTCAGTGCAGGGCTGGGAGTACGATTCTGCTTTCATAACAGCGCTGGCCCCACAGTCCCATGCTGCCTCTGCTGAGCTTCTCCTTTGTTTGGGTCTTTTGTCCTTCATCTATTCTCTCAATCAATACCCTCTGTCAAGTGCCTACTAGGTGCCAGGCACAGTTCTAGCACTAAGGATACAACATGGAGCAAGACAAGATTCCAAACCTGGGGACTGTATGTTCCACAAACCCCACATGATCCGTGTCAGCCCACAAGACATGGGACTTCTCCACAGTGTAAGGAGGTGTCCCCACCCGGGCTTCCCCTCGAAAATGCTTTCCTTCAATCATGCCGATCCTGTCCCACGGCTCCCGATCACCTACAAGATGAAGTCCATGCTCGAAGCCTCCACGACTGGCTCTGCCCTCCTTGCCCACATTTCTTGCCCCTCCTACCCTCAGCTGTGTTGCAGCCACACACACCCATTAGATCCACCTGGAACTGCTCAGCCTGCCAACCACGTGGGGCCTTTCTCCTTCCTCTTCTTCCTCTCCTACTCTGTGGACCCTCTTCCCAATGCAAGACATGGGCCATTTGCTGTGTTCTAACTGCATGCCCATTAGTCTGTGAAGTGCTTTACAGATGCTTCATCACCTAATCCCACAGTGTCACCGGGGAGACCACTGACTCAGCTTTGCACACCTGAGAATCATCTGGAGGAGCTGTAAAATATAACGTTTCTGGGTTCTACCCAAGATCCTCATGTATTTGGACGCTGGTGCTTGGGCATTAGAAGCTGTAAATGGTCCCCTTGGGATTTCAACGTGCACCCAAGACTGAGGACAACTAAGTAAGGTAATAGTGTCTCCATTTTGCAAATAAAGAAGAGAGGCACAAAAAAATTACCAGACATGCCAACATAAATTCATTGATTCCAATTTCTGTTAAAAAAAAGATTAAAAGACAGTTTATGTGGGAATGGGATTTCTCTCTCAGGTGTCTGCTATAAGGACCTCCAGTACAGGGTGACCAGATTTAGCAAACAAAAGTCAAGACACCCAGTTACATTTGAATTTCAGATCAATAACAAGCACTTTGTTTGGTATAAATATGTCTCAAATATTGGACATACTCATACTAAAAAATATTTGTTGTTGATCTGAAATTCAAATGTAACTAAGCGTCCTATATTTTATCTGGCAACCCTACTCCAGCAAATCAACATAGACAGAAGACTATAATAGTCTTATATTATTAGGAGATAAATTCCTAGAAAGTGTTTTCAAGTTATTGAGTAAACTATGACTGTTGCCCTGACTTTACCTGCATAGTCATATATTTACTAAGACTCACAAACAGACAGTCCATAATGCAAAAAATAAAAAAGACAGGTGAGCTTTTTTTTTTTTTTTTGAGACAGGGTCTCGCTCTGTCACCTAGGCTGGAGTGCAGTGGCACAGTCTCAACTCACTGCAACCTCTTCCTCTCAGGTTGAGGTGATTCTCCTGCCTCAGCCTCACAAACAGCTGGAATTACAGGTGCCCACCACAACACTCACCTGATTTTTTTATTTTTAATAGAGATGGGGTTTCATCATATTGGTCAGGTTGGTCTTGAACTCCTTACCTCAAGTGATCTGCCCACCTCGGCCTCCCAAAGTACTAGGATTACAGGTATGAGCCACCGTACCTGGCCCAGGTGAGCTCTGTAGACCTCTTTATGACTACTCTTTTATGTGCATAATAATAAATCTCTTGGTCCAGGCTGGCAATGCACTGGAGATTTTTCACCACATTTTGTATATATATATTATCTTTTCGTTCTCACAACCAGCATGTAAGAGAAATAGGTTTGGTACCATTATCCCCAGTTGACAGATAGACAAGCACCGATAGTGGTAATTATTCAAAGCCACGTGGATCTGGGCAGAATTAGAAGCCACATATTTTAGTATCAATGTTGAGTTTTAGAAGATACAGTGCTGCTAAGGGTGAACGTTCACTCTTAGGTTTTATTATCTCAGCTCTGAAGTTCACAAATTTAAAAGCAATAAATGAATGGTTAGCTGATTAAAATTATTTTATTTCATAAAATCACGCCCTCAAGAAAGGCAGGCCTTCAGAAAGCCCCTGGTCATGGCCCTGTGTTCAGCCAGCTCCACTCAGAAAGGTGAAGAGGGGGCCTGGCGTTCAGCCCCCACCCGCGACTCCACAGCTATCCACCTGCCTCACCCTTTGCTACTGTCCTCGCAGACTGCTTCTTCCTGCCCTGCCCCCAAAAGCACAGCTGCTCCCCACCTTCCTCAGAGCATAACACTTCCATATGATTGCTGTAACCATTCAGACAATTTCAAGCAACTATTGAAAACCCCTCGGCCCCATGATCTTCTGAAACGTCCATATCAGGTACTGGCAAATAGCTACACTGCCTGCACCAAAAATAAACAAGGACAACAGAGATGGAGGAAAATTCCCTTCCTGCTCTTTAAACTCCCACAAGCACCAACAACCTTGAGTGTTAAAAAAACATCTTCAGTTTTGTTTATTAAATCTCAAGACTTTAAGTGAGGATACCACCTCTCCCAGTTAGCCGGCCCATCCCCTATCTCATTCCACAGGGCAAAGGTGGGGAGAGATCGACCCTCTGGTCAATTCTCCAGCTTTGAGGAGCAGCAACTGAGGTGGCCTCTCAGATGCCACATCACACCCCACGGTGTCACTGTGTCACCTGCTGGCCACCGGGCGGGCCACACAGAAGCTGTGGTGGTCATCCAGTGTATCAGTCAGGGTGCTCCGGAGGAACAGAATGGATAGGATGGATATAAATAGATAAGAGGAGGTTTATTCTGGGAACTGCCTCACACGATGGAGGCTGAGAAGTCCCACGACCTGCCGTCTGCAAGTTGGAGACCAGGAAAGCCAGGGTTGTGGTTCAGTCTCAGTCCAAAGGCCCAAGAACCAGGAGCACCAGTGTGGGACAGCAGGAAAAGATGGGTGTCCCCACTCAATCTGAGAAAAGAGAACCCCCACTTCTTCCCCCTTTGTGTTCGGTTCAGGCTCTCAGCAGGCTGGCTGACGCCTGCCTATACTGGAGACAGCAGATCTTCTTTACTCAGTCTCAGCTCCTCCCAGACACACCCAGAAGCCATGCTTACCAGCTGCCCCAGGGACCCCCTAGCCCAGTCAGGTTGACTCTGAAAATTAACCGTCATATCCAATTATACATTTTGACCCAGCTTGTTAGCAGAACCAAGCTCAGAGAGCCTCCCGCCTGCCCATGCAAATACAGCCCTGAGGCCGAACAGATACATTTTCAACCGGAGCCTCAAACCTAGAGAGATAGAAAACAGAAAGGCAAGTAAAAGTAACTGCTCGGGTCAATAACCCATGTATTCATCACTTCAATGACAGATTATCCTATGTAAGTTCCTCGTGGCAGACGGGCATGTGGTCTGTGCACACACACAGGCCTGCACACTCACGTGCACGCACACACCCCAGACAGGTTAATCCCTGTATCACTGGCTGCCAAGGGTTTCCTCAGAAGCTTAACAGGGCATGTTCTGACTTCAACAATGACCTGCTAATGGTTTTACATTTCTCCCGAGTATTATAACCCACCTTTGTCACCCTTATCTCCTAATGAAATCAATAAATTGAGGTGACTGCGAGAGAGAGTGCGAAGGCAACGCCAGGGCCAAGGGCACCGCGAGACGACTAAGCCGCAAACCATCATCTTGAGGCAATTATCAGACCTTGACTTTTGCTTCAAGAATGGAGTTGCAGATATCCTGGCAAAACAAAATGCCTTCCCATTTTACTTACAAAAAAAGAAGAATGCGCCTGGTAGAGTCATGATTTTGCTAATTCTGAGAAAGCTCCCTCTCACCGAACACTCCATTCGCGTGTCTTTTCTGCGGCGTGTAGTTGCAGTTTGCAGCGTTTCAGCCTTCTCTCCCTTTCGAAAGAGCGTTCAGAGCCATCAACACACAGGTGCACGGTTCAGGTTTATTCCCACAGTTTGCCTTGATCCTTTTTAAAGGTTTGTGATTTGGCTCTGCATTCATCTTTCTCTTCAAGTTGCAAAAATCATTTTACATACTTAGTTACTTATTTCTTCCCAATCCTCCCTGGCTCTGGGACGCATCCCATCAGTCACCACCAGCCACCACCTTCTGCTTAAATTACTCTTGAGGCTTCTCATTACTCTTTGGAATTAATCAACCACAGCAGCAAAAGTCCTTAAAATGGTCCCCACCTACTTCACCCTGAACCCCTCCCCTTCTCTGTCCTGGCTTCAGCCAGGCCGGTCCTCTCTCATCTCTTACAACGCACTCTATGGGCTTCTAACACAGGGCTTTGTATACATAGCTGCCTCCTAGAGCACCATAGAGCACTTTCACCTCGGCCTGCACATCTCAGGTGCCCCTGGTCTACCTTCAGGCTTCCCTCAGACTGCCCCTTTCCCAGGGATCCTTCCTAGTGTCCCACCCTAGGTTAACTCTCCTTCTTACACTGCTTCCCAGCACTGCACACGGTTTCTTTCCCATCACCTCCTGCAGCTATGGTTTTACATTTATTTCAGTGGTTACTTGATTAGGATCTCTCTTTTTCCCTGGATAGTAAGTTCCATGAGAGCCAAGGCTAGAGAGCCCTAGGATCTAGCACAGTAACCAGCACAGAATAAACATTCTTCATATATTCCATAGATGAAAAATATAGGCACCCAGACTAGTTAAAGGACATGAAGAGTTTGATGCCATTTTCTCAACTACAGTCCCACTCCAAGTGATGCACAGACAGAAGTCAGATCACGGGATATGTGTGACTCAGCTGCAGTCACTCCCAATCAAAGTGGCCCTTTGTTCCAAGTATCAGGTCCCCTAAGAGGAGTGTTAGATTATCCCACATAAGGCCAGGTTGAATCAGCCTTGGTCAGGGGAAAAGGGTCATATCCACAGTTGCCTGCCCAGTGGGCCATGAAGACTCCCCCAAAATAAGAAACAATGAACTGAGCAGGCGCCCCAAAAGTCATTCAACTGCTTCCTATCACTTAGCTACATGGGAAACACAACACAACACACAAACACACACACCCATAACATTATCCCATGCATTCAGAAATATCCCTGCCTAACACAATACACTGATGGAAACACACTCCCCTTCCCAGCAAAGAAAGATCAAGTTGATCCCGAGGCAAGGCCACACCACCACCACTTCAACATCAGAGCCTGTCAGAGTCCAACATCCCTGGTGACCCTCCTTGATTTCTCTTGCGATGATGCCCTGTGAGTTAAACAGTAAAGGTAACCACATAAACACACTTGGATTTCAAGGGGGAGGGAAAGAAAGGAAAGAGAACAAATATTTCTCTCTGCAGGCTGGGCCTCTAGAGAGGAGCTAGAAGGAATCCAGGAGAGGACTGGACATAAGAGGGGCATTGATCTAGAGGCCAGGGTCTCAGCACATGGGGAGAGGGGCGCCACTCAGCATTCCAGGAAAACATTTGAAAATCCCGATCTGGCTGCCCCATGACCCTCACTTCCCCCTTCCACACCAACCTCTCCGCATCCCTCCCCAGCACCACGTGTGGTATGTTCCAGGCCAGCCCTTCTCAGGTTCACATGTGCGGCTGGAGTCTCCCGGGATGGGCTGCCAGCTTGTTTACATGAAGCCGGGGCTCCAAAGGTTTGAGATTCCAGGCTTCTAATGGGCTCCCAGGTGGCGCCTCTGCCCTGGCCCAGGGACCACACTTTGAATAAAAGATTCTAGAACTCATTAGACATCTGCATAGCTGTAAGTCTGGCTAAAAGGCAGCAGATAACTAACTGGCCACCAGTCCTATTGTTTGGCTGTCTAGACTATGTAAGGCATAAATCCACAAACTTCACCCTGTCCTTGATAACTTGAATGAAATGGCTTTGATCTCCCTCCTCCATGCCCAGGGAGCAGCTCCACATCCTCCCCAGATGCCTTTTAGTTCGAGTTGTTGACATTCCCAGGGGTGGCTCTTGCCCACAGCTCACCTCGTCGGACCCCATCAGGGACTCTCGTTCCTCTGCCTCACTACAAACCCGTGGCAGCTAGCAGCTGACCTGATCCCCAAACACCATCACACCAGTGAATGCTAAGCTTTCGTTTACAGCACACTTAGCCAAAGATTTGGAGTAAAGGGGTTTTGTTACATCAGAGGCCTCCCCTACCAGGGACATGTACCTTGACTTTTAGATGCCCCTGTTCTCAACAGTCTCATCATCTCCTTAAGAAAAGATGTTTGCTCACTTTCACAGTCCTCTCTTTCCCATCTCCACCCTCAATTACTCATTCCTTTGTGCAAAATAGGTTACTTTTATCTCCTTTAATGGTTTTCTTCCAAACTACTCCTTTCATCCCAAGCAGGAATTTTGTTTAAAAAGAAAACAGCATATACTCCGAAGAGAATTTACACCATTCTCTTAAGGACAGCACATTGCAGTTGATGTTCACGGTAGAAGCTTTTATTTTCCTCTGCACAAGACCTGGCTTAGACCAAGCCATGGAGAATCACTTATTCCACTGATTCTTAGCAGCTGGCCTGGGACTGCTACTGGGGTTCACATAACCCGCGGCACACCATGACCTTCCTACCTGCTTTCCCAGAAATCGACTTTCATGATCATTTCAACATTAGTCTCTCATAGCAAAATTAGAGCAGCAAGTCTGATGAACTGAAGGGAAAAGAATAATTCAAGCTATTCATTAACTGGAATGATCCACGCCACCCCATCTTTCAGCAACACAGATAACTGAAAGTTGACTGCACTGTTAAATTAACATCAACTGTAAGCTTTCACTGTAATTAAATCTGCATTACATTATTCTTTAGGGCCAAGGTATAAATCCCTTGGTGGCTCATGAGTCAACACACCCAAGCCCGGAAGCTAGCTTTCGTACGCACGCAGCCAGCCCGTGGAGGAGCCACACTAGCAGCCCTTATAACAAGAAGGCATCCTATTTTTATTCTGAAAGTCCTGGACCAAAAATCAGAAAGCAAAGCAGAAAGCATCTGAAAAGAAATGCACCATTTGGTTTGCCTCCAAACTCACTCGTAAAGACACACACCCTTCTGTTTCTGTGTTTTCCCCCTTCGGATTTATGACATACACAAACAGCGAGAGGACAAACGGCCCCATTAAAACAAATTAATCCGGTTAATGACAAGAATTATAATAAAAGCAATTGGGAGGAAGCTCACAAGTAGCAGATATCCTCCAGGTCCCGGATAACCCTCCATTATGGCAGGTGTCCTGGAACATTCCAGCCACTGGAAAACAAAACTCGAGAGGGATGGGTGCAGAGAGTCCTGGTTCATGTGCGTCTCTGCAAGGATGGATGCTTGCTACACCATGCGTATCTGGACTCTGTGCCTGATCATGATGTGCAACTCGGAAATGTGTTTCCTTTTAGTTTTTTTCCCTTTGAACAAACAAAACCAGAACATGGGCATTAATGCAATTGAGTCCCTTTATAAGAATCCCAGCTGCCAAATGAGAATGGAATATTGTCAGAATGACAGGAATCGGGCCCAGGAAGGTCTGGGGCCCCAGAGGAGAGGGTAGCTGAAAGGTGACACTCTTGACACAAGGACACCCTACCACAGTTGCACTGGCAAATGCATGTTAGAGAGAGAGGGGAAGAGTAGGGAGAGAGCAGAGAGATCATCACAGAGGATAGAAAACTCACAGGATTTGATCCCAACCAAAGGAGCAAGTGCAGCCTGACCAGGACTTGAGTCTCAGAATCCGTTTTGCAAAATGAGTGATATCTCATGGCTCAGTCCCTGCCTGATCAGGAGCAGAGACTGTGCAGAGGAGGAGCCACTGTGAGAAGTCACGGCCGGAGTGTGGATGGAAGCACTCCTCAGTCTAATCGTCCTCAGCCCTGAAGCTGCTGGCTTTCTTCCCTAGTCCTCACCCCCTCAAGACAAGGGGGTCGTATCCCATTTGGAGAGTGTTTCTAAGGGATATTAGTGCTTGATCTCATTTAATCTTCACATGAGCTGTAGGTGGGGCTGGGTGGTGGTGTGGTCACCCCTACTCTGCAGCCAAGCACACACTACACATAATAGTAGTTATGGCAGAGAGATGCCCCTATTGAGATCTTCTAAACCCCAAACATATAGCAACTGGTCCCTTCAGCCAATTATGGTATCACCAGGACCTACATACCCAGAAGACTTGCACAATTTCCATGAAAGAAAAGAAACAATAAGAGCATCATTTACAGTTTCCACATTATGGTCAGAAGACATTGGAACTAATTCAACAAATCTTGAAACATTAGAGGAAAGCTGATTGCCCTTTACTCAGAGTTTTGATGATAAAATGCAATATCAACATCGATTAAACATTATGTTAACTTTACATTGCAAATAATCACTGACTTCTGTTATTATCTTTGGTTCTAAGCAATGGATAATGCTAATTATTATTAGAATGAGAATTGAGTGCTTTGTATTCACAAAGATACTTGGTCAACAGCTTTTCAAGGAATTTTTTAAAGGAAAAAACAAAAGCAAAAACCTTGGAACTATGTTTCAAACGTTAAAGCTAAAGTAAGATATTTAAGATTTATAACAAATTTATTTCTACTTTGATTTATGGTTTTTCTTAGGTATGCAGGGATGGTTCAATTCAAAAACAAATTTATCAGTGGAACTCACCACATTAACAGATTTAAGGAAAAAAAAGATTAGCTCAATCGATGGAGAAAAAGCATTCAATAAATTTCAAAATTCTTTTAAGATTAAGAAGAAAAGCTTCTGAGCAATACATAAGAATTTCTTCAGCTATGTAAATAGTATTTAGCCAAACTTTCCACAATATCATCCTAAATAGTGCAAACTGACCTTATTCCCATTAATATCAGTAATAAAGTATATTAGTCCATTCTTAGGCAGATGATAAAGACATGATGAAGACTGGGTACTTTATAAAAAAAAAAAAAAGAGGTTTAATTAAGGTCTCACAGATCCATATGTCTGGGTGTGCCTCACAATCATGGCAGAAGGTGAAAGGCACATCTTACATGGAGGCAAGCAAGAGAGAATGAGAGCCAAGTGAAAGGGGTTCCCTCTTATAAAACCATCAGATCTCATGAGACTTACTCACTACTACAAGAACAGCATGGGGGAAATGGCCCCCATGATTCAGTTGTTTCCCTCCAGGTCCCTCCCACAGCATACAGGAATCACAGGAGCTACAATTCAAGATGAGGTTTGGGTGGGGACACAGCCAAACCATGTCACAAAGCAACAGTCCCCACAGATGCCACTGTTACTCATACAAGAGTGGTGGGAAACATTGACCCTAAAGCAAACTATCAGGATTTCAAACCTGGCTGGGCTCTTCCTATTGTGTCATCTCAGGCAAGATTTAAATTCTGTCCACCTCAATTGCTTACTGGCAGACTCTGTCCTTCACCAAACTTCAGTCAGGTCCTCTGAGCCCTCTATTCAACTGGGCCTCGTCCTTGGGCCCTGCCTTTAGCCCACCTCTTCCAGTCTTAGCAAGAATTCTATAGACTAAGTCAGTTTACTGAGAATCCTTGCCTTGATATCTGATCACCCTCTACATGTGATCAGTTCCTCATCTTCCACCTGTGAGGTCTGAGTCTCTGACCTGCCTTCAGTAAGAATCCCCTACTCTTGATGCTTCCTCTTAAGTCATTTTCCATCTACACCCCTACCCCACTCCCACTCTGATCCTTGGCCATAGAGCCCCACTTGTCTTGCTGTGTTCAGAGTTGAGCCCCATTTCTCTCCCAATTGCCATAGTCTTGACACCTATTTCTAGCATCCCAAATAAGGTCTTCTTTACTGTTTTAACAAATGTCTGAATTACTTTTTCTTTACCACTACCAATAAAATAGGAATAATAATATAACTTACCTCACGGAGTTGTCACAAGGATGAAAAGAGCTAATGCATGCAAAGTGTTGAGAAGAGTACCTAGCACTTTAAAAATGTCTATAGATGTTAATAATTATTATTGTACAGCTATCCATTAAAAAATATAAAAAAGTGGAAAGCAATCAAGAAAAATGTTAGAAAAAGTATGAGAAAACCACAAATAAATTATAAAATATAGATTTGCTGGAGTACAAAACCAGTTTTAAAAATCAATAGCAGTAACAGGCCAGGCGCAGTGGCTCATACCTGTAACCCCAGCACTTTGGGAGGCCAAGGCAGGCAGATCACCTGAGGTCGGGAGTTCAAGACCAGACTGACCAACATGGAGAAACCCCGTCTCTACTAAAAATACAAAATTAGCCAGGCATGGTGGTGCATGCCTGTAGTCCTAGCTACTTGGGAGGCTGAGGCAGGAGAATTGTTTGAGCCCAGGAGGCGGAGGTCACAGTGAGCCAAGACCATGCCATTGCACTCCAGCCTGGGCAACAAGAGAGAAACTCCATCTCAAAAAGAAAAAAAAAAAAAAAACAATCAATAGCAGTAATAATCAACATAATGTTTAAGTTAAAATAAACAAAATAAAATAATATTTAAGTAACGACATAAAACTTTTTCAGTAGCAACAAACTATAAGGTCCCTGGAAATAATCTAACAAAAAAATGGGTAAGACATTTGTGAGGAACGATAGAGAGCATTTTTCAAAGACATGAAGACAAAGTAAGTTGAAAAGTGTATGTTTACACGTGGAAAGACTCAATAATCTATGCAATTCTCTCAAAATAATCTATAAATTCAATACAGTTGCAATCAAAATCTTAATACTGCTTTTCTCAGAGCAAGCAGACAAAATGCAATGTTTGAACTCTCGGATATCAAGATTACTATAAAGCTATAATATTTGAATTGCTCATCATTGATACAGATATGGTCTAATAAACAAATGATACAAAATAGAGAACAAAAAATAGGTTTACATGAAATAAAAAGTATAGTACTTTAAGTATGATAGTTAATATTGATGGCATATAAGTGCCAGGTTCCACATGAAGGAATCAAAGTGCAGTAGTGCTCATTTAATACTCAAAAAGTAGTTACTCACAGTATCTCCTTTTACAAATGAGGGGAACTGGGGCAGAGATGCAGAGAGTGTGTGCAAGCAGTCAAAGATGGCACACCTACCTCCTCCTAAGTCATGCAGCCAGATTTTGGAGCCAGGCTGTATGCCTCCATGACCTCTGCTGTACCATGTCTTTTAAAAACATGGTACTCTAGAGACACAGCCTTAAAATTCAGTAAGTAAAAACCAGAATATTCATTAAATTGTGATGAACAATTGGCTAACTATATCTAACACACACACTCACAGACACATTCGAGAATGATTAGACCTCAATTTAGAAAGTAAAATTTTAGAAGATTTAATTGAATGCCTTCATAGAGTTGGGAAGAGCTTTCCTAAACAAGTTATGAAAGCACCAACATTTTAGAAAAAGATTGATAAACTTAGCTACATTAAAATTTCAAATTTTTCCACTGTTTCTCATATTTGTGCATGAAGATTTAGGTACATGGATGTTTACTACAGTGATGTGCAGTGAATTTTACCAGTAAATGCCTAACAACAAGAAAACAACTATGTTGTCCTATGTTTACATAATGATATACCTATACAGTTATTAAAGTGAATGAAGCTAATCTATGTATATCAACATGTATACACTTCAGATATAATTCTAAAAAAAAAATTAAGTGCCAGAAACATCAAATATAAAACATTTATGTAAAGTCTAAAAACATATCACACGATATCATCTATCCTTGGTGAGAGCCAGGGATGGGATTAAGGAGGAGTAAATAGAAGACTTCACAAACATGTGATCATTTCTTTGCTTAAAAAGATAATGATATCAAATAAAACATTTACAATATTAAATCTAGGTGGTAAATACCTGGATGCTTACTTTGTCGCTTTCTGTATTTTTTGGAAAGTTTGAAATACTTGCTAATAAAAGTGGTTACTATAAAATCACTCTCGGAGCCAGGAAAGGTGGCTCACGCCTGTAATCCCAGTACTTTGGGAGGCCCATGTGGTCAGATGACTTGAGGCCAGGAGCTTGAGACTCGTCTGGCCAACATGATGAAATCCCATCTTTACTAAAAACACAAAAATTAGAGGGGCATGGTGGCGGACACTCGTAATCCCAGCTACTCGGGAGGCTGAGACAGAATTGCTTCAATCTGGGAGGCAGAAGTTTTAGTGAGCCGAGATGGCACCACTCCACTCCAGCCTGGGCGACAGAGCAAGCTTCCATATATATATATATATATATATAAATATATATAAAACTCACTCTTGGTTGAAAGGTAGACCTCAGACAGGAAGAGCAGAAGCAAAGAAGGCAGTCGAGCGGCTGCTTCCCAAGCCCAGGCAGAAGGTGGAGGAAGCGTGGAATCAGGGATGGCAGCTGAGATACTTTGCTCACAGATTAGAAGCAGCAGGTGGATAAAGTAAATCAGAATAATCCAGAAGATCCCTGAGATTTTTCTCCAGGTAGCGAGGTGGATGGTGGAGCCATTAGCAGTGAGAGGAAGGGTGCAGAAGAACAGGTTTAGGGGAGAAATTCAGAGGCTTTTGTAGATATTTTGAGTTTGAGATAATTATTAAACATCCACGTGAATTGTCGGGTAGACAGTGCACACAGGTGGATACAAACACAAACTTGGAATTCAGAGGCGAGGTCCGGAGTGGAGATATAATGTGAAAATCCCCCTCAAAGAATGCATTTACAGCCATGGTCCTTGGTGAGCTCTTCCCCTCGAGAGTGTGGATGGAGAAGAGAAGTGAGCTGAGAACCAAATTTGGGGTGCTCCAAAATTACGAGGTGAATCTAGGGAGAGGGAGTGTGGTCTGCTGAGTAATAACCCCTCCAAGATGTGTTTATGTCCTCACCCCCAGCACCTGCAAGTTGTTCTATTACTTGGGAAAAGAGGCCTTGCAGATGAACTCAGGATGCTGTAATGGGAAGGATTATCCTGGATCACCTGAGTGGGTCCTAATGACAAGGGCCCATAGAAGAGGAAGCAGGAGAGTTCAAAGCAGGGAAAGAAGATGAAAGAAGCAGAGGGGAGAGAAGGCCCTTAGCTTTGAAGATGGAGGAAGAGGTCACAAGCCAAGGACTTCAGGTGGCCTCTAGAATCTGGAAAAGGCAAAGGAAGAAACTCTCCCTTAGAACCACCAGTAGAACACAGCCCTGCCACCCCCTTGGTGTTAGCCCAGAAAGATCCCTGTTGAACTTCTAACCTACAAAAGTGTGAAAGATCAAACTCACATTGTTTTAAGCCATTAAGTTTGTGGTGATTTTTCACAGCAGAATAGGACATTAATGCAGGGAGTCACTATGAGAGAAAGTGGCCAGGGAACCCAAGGAGAACAGCAGCCATGAGATTGTGTCTCACAAGTCTATCAAGGAAACTATTTCTAAAAGAAAGGAGCGGAGGTCTGTGCCAGATTTGGCTGAAAGATACCATTGATGAAGAGAAAGAACTTTGCACAGGATTTGTTAAGGTAGAGGTAACCTGGACAGACCAACTTCATGAAGTAAAGGCTTCCAACCTTCATTGACTGGAGGATTAGAGAGTGAGACATCTCAGTAGAGGTATCCTGTAAGGAGCTTGAGAGGACGGGAGGTCAAACAAGCGTCCTGGGTTTACTTTAGAGGTGTCTGAATGCTGATGGGAACGTGCAGTAGAAACTGAAGAACAGGTCTTCACACAGAGGCAAAGGCAGGAAGTGGTGGGGGATTGGAGTGCGGGGCAGCCTCCAAGACTCTGGCCATGGAGAGAAGCTAGAGGAGGAAAGGTGGCAGCAGAGGCAGCTCCTACCCTTCATCTCTGAAGCTGTGATGGGCCTTCAGATTTGTCCCATGCTAAGACAAGGACGGGTCCTTTGTATTCCTGTATCCATGAGGAATTGAACATGAGCCAACCTCTGGAAGGTGACTGAACCTTGAGTGAGGCAGTCCCTACAGCTGAGGGCAATTCCCAGGGAGAGAGGTGAGCCATCCCCAGCTCCTGTCTGCCACAGCTCAACAGTGGATGTGTTGACCCTGAAGAAAGATCTGGGGACAGCATCAGAGTCTCCTCTACAGTTCACCCTCCTTTACATTCACTTGCTTCTTCTAATAAGTGTACCCCTCCAGAGAACAGCTCTGCCAGGATTTTGGTTGGACTGGTTACCTGGGAAATTCAAAAGAGAAGATTAGAAGAATAAATTTCAACCTCCACTGCTGCAGTTGACCTCAAGTATGGAATGTATATAGGAAGATATGGGTGAAAAGATGAAGTTGTTACCTGGTGCTTCTGTCTGCTTAGGGACGTGGGAATTTAGGTAATCAATTGAGTTGGAGGTGAAAGAAAATGAAGGGGTTTACGAGGTTGGAGGGGATCCAAGAAGTGAAGGTGTCATTTGGCAGAGCAGAGTGTCCCACCGTTTATCAGGTAGAAGACCGAGGACAAGTCACTTAACTGCAGAGTTTCCATTTCCTCACCTTTCCGCCAGTCCCATTCTTCAACTGCACGTTTCTTGAGTGCAGAATCCACTTCAAAATTGAAGCATCAATAGTCCAAGGTAAAAGGAGACTAAAAGAAATCACGCATTTTCTCTTATATTCCCTAGTAAAAAACTTAGAAATTCTCCCAAATGTCATACCTTGTATTTTGGGGAAAACAAATCTTAAAGGCAAAGCCTGTTTCTCAAACTTGAATATCAGTAAGACGGTCCCAAATAATTGAATACAACAAACTCAAGTTTCTCTGGAACAAGTTCAAAACATTAAAACTTAGTTTTCAGTGTAATGGTTCTTAAAAGTCAACACAAAACTTTCTCATCAGCTATATAAAACCTGTTATCATTTCTTAGCAAATCTACATCTGTATGTTTCCAGAGGAATAATCTGCTGTTACCCATTTAATGAACTATTTTGTAACCATAAAAATGTGATTAGTTTATTTATATTTAATCAAAATATACTACAAAAACTTGATAAACTTACTCCTGAGAGCTTTGCACCACTGACGAAAGATTAGAAAAAAAGTATTCAGCAACTTAATCTGATTTACTATCATAAATATTCAAATTTTACATATCTGTTCCACAGAACAGTTGTTTAAGTGGCTTTAATTTATTTTCAATTTTATTGTCTTGACTGTATAATGCAAATCAATTGTTGAAATTGTTCAGAAACACCATCCAATAAATGTGAAACAGTCTCTCGCTCTCTCTCATAAAGTGAGTTAAAATGAACATGATGGAGTCTCAGGATCCTATAGTCCATCATGCCAATTTCAAAGTGTGTATTTGCATCATACCAGTTAAACCAGTTCCCTGCATGTGCAGAGTGAGTAGATGCTAAAATTTCACCATTATCAAAGTTTTCTTTGTTTAAAAAATTACCTCTAGGAATTCTGTTTCCAATAACATGCAAGGCTGAGTATTTTGATCAAACACTAAAAGTTCTGGATTAAAATGTTTTAAAATTCTCAAAAACATGTTTATTACATAATAAAGAATTATCAGGTCAAAATCTAAGGGAAAGTTGGTAATGAGAAATAAGCAGAGCAATGAAATAAGTTTTGCCTTGAAAGCAAATCTGGTGAACTTTCATTTTCACAGCCTTTACGAAAAAGCCCAGGTCCCATTAAAAAGTGGAGAGTCCAATAGGAGAGGCTCCTTCCATAAATCTGGAATCCCAAAAGATTATATCCGCATTGTAAGGGTATAGGGGAAGCAAACCTCACACCCACAAACACACAGGGACCGCCCTTGGTGCTGAGAAGACTGGACTGAGAGCAGGAAAGGCTTTGAGAATTTACAGTGAAAAATAGGCTTTCTACCCAAATCAATGCAAACTTGCATTAACCAAAACAAAACTCATAGCTTGAAGTTTTTTGGACTTTCCAGCAAATAGTACTACCAATAAAATCAAATTAGCTCTATGAATATCAGACAAAAATAAATTTTAAAACAAAACATCCTTGGGGTTATATAAAGAGAGTCACAGCCACAGCATAATAATAAAGGAAAATTAACAGAGAAACTTTTGTCCTAAGTTTCATTTTTTGTTTGGTTTTATTTTGTTTTTCTTTATTGAGGAGTCATTATTACTCTTGCTCAAGATCGTTTTTTCTAGAACCTGACATATTCCATAAAGCATAGCATCTTAAAGGCCTAGGATATTCTAAAATCCAGCTTACAGGAAACAGCCTGAAATTGCATGAAAAAGATTATTGAGAAGTGACATGGTTTAGCTGTGTCCCCACCCAAATCTTATCTTTAATTGTAGCTCCCACAACCCCCACGTCATGGGAGGAATTTAATGAGAGGTAATTGAATCATGGGGTGTCTTTTTCATGCTATTCCTGTGATAGTAAATACATCTCACAAGATCTGGTGATTTTTTAATGGGGAGTTCCCTGTACACACTCTGTCTTGCCTGCCGCCCATGTAAGACATGACTTTGCTCCTCATTCGCCTTCTGCCATGATGGTGAGGCCTCCCCAGCCATGTGGAACTGTGAGTCCATTAAACCTCTTTCCTTTATAAATTACCCAGTCTAGGGTATGTCTTTATTAGCAGACTAATACAAGAACAGACTAATACAAGAA
>CAUYLG010068937.1:0-30068 GCA_963573385.1 Cacajao melanocephalus | reverse complement strand
TTATATGTGAATTTGATCCTGCCATTTTTATGCGAGCTGATTGTTTTGCCCATTTGTTGTCACAGTTTCTTCATTGTGTCAATGCTCTTTACCATTTGGTATGGTTTTGGAGTGGCTGGTACTGGTTGTTCCTTTCTATGTCTAGTGCTCCTTTCAGGAGCTCTGGTAAAGCAGGTCTGGTGGTGATGAAATCTTTGAGAAATTGCTTGTTCGTAAAGGATTTTATTTCTCCTTCACTTATGAAGCTTAGTTTGGCTGGATATGAAGAGAACTGGTCTTGTACCTTGTCTACATAGCACCTGCACAGGGTTCCTAGCCTGTGGTCAGTAAGAATGTCACTTTCTAACTGATCCAGGAGCTCCAGCTTTATCTTGGGACCTCAAGAGGATTACCCAGCTCATAGGTATTTGAGGATACAAGCCGATGGCTGGGCACAGCTTTAACGCTCTTATCTGAAATTCCTCGCAGAATAGAGTTACATCAAATCCCATCCAAAAGGCCTATGTAGAAATAAACATTCTTGCTGCACTTTATGCAAATAATCAGGCCAAGTATAAGACTAAAGTTTATTCTACAAACAACATACACGATCTTATAATTTGTTTTTATTAAATATAAGGACTGGAGAGAGAAATTGTGCTCCAAAGCTAATAATATGTTTGTTATTAAATTCTAGTCTCATTAATTATTATTAAGCTTTTGCCCACATTTTAGACTAACCCTGCTTATTCCTGTAAATCAAGTGGTAATCTCCTGAAGCTTGGAAGAAACAAGTCGCTTTGTTTGGGAAATAAAACCAAGAAACTTCATAAACCCCCAAATGGAAATGCTATATCTTAGCAAGTACATTTTTAGATGAAAATTATCCACTACACCACACTTGAGTGCGTATCACTATACTCACTCTACTATTTGCAATCGGGTTATACACAGTAGTGCCTTCTAACTGAAATATTGGATAGAGAGATTATGTCTTGTATTAATATTTGGACCCTATTTACTCAATACTATAACTCAAATTGTTTCCTTTCCCCTAGAAGCAATCAAACTCAAAATGGTGCCACGAACTGAACTATGCATGGACACGCCATTCTTCTGAGGACACTTAGATGGAGCCCAGGAGGATCCCTAGCTGCCATTCCCCATTTGACATCCCTTTTCAGCAGGAAGCAGCCAGAAAGAGTCATGGCCCAAAACTCCCTAACAATAGTTAGGGTGACATCTCCACATGGGGGAATGTTATAGGAGTTATTAAGAAATCATTTTAGGCAGAGAAAGGAAAAGAGGTCCTTGGGAAATGTTTGCTTCTTTTTTTTCTTTTTTTTTTTCTTGAGACAGAGTCTCACTCTGTTGCCCAGTCTGGGGTGCAGAGGCACTATCTCAGCTCACTGCAACCTCCACCTCCCGGGTTCAAGCCATTCTCTGTCTCAGCCTCCCGAATAGCTGGAATTACAGGTGCCCACCACCGCACCTGGCTAATTTTTGTATTTTTAGCAGAGGTGGGGTTTCACCATGTTGGCCAGGCTGGTCTTGAGCTCCTGACCTTGTGATCCACCCACCTCAGCCTCCCAAAGTGCTGGAATTACAGGCGTGAGCCACCTCGCCTGGCCCAGTTTTTGTGTCTTTTAAAGCAGCTCCAGAAACATTTCTTGTCTAGCAGGAAAGCCCCAGCTTTTAGAGCCTGGCCGGCAACCTTTTATATGCAAATGCAAGCCATTAGAAATTGGGCCCACACAAGCATGGCAATTCCCGCTATCTTCTTCTTTGATCACACATGTGCCTGGCCATACACATTCCTACTTGTGTGGAACATCTGGGCACCCTGGACTTGCATATTAAAAGGCAAGGGTAAACGGGCCAGCTTTTTCACAGGCTATGTGAGTGACATGCCTGGTCAAACCAATCAATCCCCTGAGCCCTACGCAAATCAGACACCACCTCCTCCAGCCCCCTAATATAAGCAGCCACTTTTCTACCACACAGAAGGTTTTCTCTTTGTTCGAATCCCCACTCCCTCTGTCTCTGTATGGGGGAGCTGTTTTCTTCTGCTTTCTTTCTTTCCTGCCTATTAAACTCTCCGCTCCTTAAAACCACACACACAAAAACCTCATCACACTATCTTAGACTAAGTGTGGGTTCCTACAGTTATTTAACAAAAGAAAAAACATACATAATAAGCAAAAGAACTCAATCACCTCTTGCTCAACACAAAATATCAAACTGAATCTAATGAATTTTGCCAAAAAGAAATGTTTATTTACCCTATGTGCTAACACAGAGTGCTTCTGAATCTGGCATTAGTTCCATTGGGAATTCCCACAGTTATGATCATTAGTTCTCAATAACCTAGTGTTTTGTTTCACTGTCAGATCAAAGTGTCTATTATTGTGGTTTTAATATCGTCAATGATGAGGAGTGGGGTAAATATTATTGATGTCCAAAGCACAGAGTGTCCTTGAACTCCTGTCCTCACCAAAATGTGTGATCCCCAAGGCACCAGTGTCCTGCCCAAAGTTACTACCCAGGGATTCTCTAGGGATTGGTCTTCAAACTGGTGAACATCTTCCTGAAAGATGGAAACATCCAGAAAATCAATCAAAATCCTAATGTCCAAGTACTTTGACCATACACTTATTGGGTAGTCACCATGGTTCTCAATTTTTACCTCCTCTTCCACGTAAAGGAATCCCAGACTGATAACTACCTGGCAGAGAACTGGACCAGTTCCTCATACCTCTTCTTGATCATCCCCACAGTCCATAATGTGTGCTGGCCAACCCAGGAGGTACTGTAAAGTCACTGGAAGTTGGCCCCATGTGTGAACCACTCACATGAGGACCGCAAGCCACAACCACTTTGAAGGTCCCACTCCAAAAGGGGGGCATTTAAGTCCTTTGCAGAAAAGGTTCCTGCCAGTTAGGATGATAAAATATATACTTTTTTCTCCATTTTGTTCTGGAAAGAAAAAAATGTTACAGTTAACCTGTAACATTCACAACAGGTTGAATGAAGTGTTTTTGTGAACTCTGGAAGAACTGCATGGAGAAGCAGAATAAATAACCTCATGATATGTGAGATGGACCAGGAAACTGATGGGCTAGTCCTCACTGTGGGTTTCTAGAGAGTTTTCTGAACTTGATACTTTACTCAGCAGAAAGACGTTTCTTCCTATAGCATGCATTGCAGTGAAGTGGGTAATAAAAGCCTTTTATGCTGTTTAACATTGGCCCCCATTGATCCCATGAGCTCTGATACTTTATGTACACCTAGCCATAGCATCTTCCCTGAATACTCTCTGACTGTAGGTCAGCCACCCTCTGGCACAAAGGCATAAACTTGCAGAAATTTTTCCTATTCCAGGATGATGTACTACCTGGCTATTGACCAGTAAGCCTCCTGTGATTGTATGTTCATGTATTTATTGGGCTAAGGTAGTCTTGTTTTTTATATTGTAGGCAACAAACTTCCCAGCTATTAACTCTTCAATAGGTCAAACAAATGGCCTCCAACTAGCTGAAAAATTAAGACTCTAGATGACAATCATAGGATGCCAGATAGGGCTCATATTTTCTTAGTCCCAGATTTGGTTTTTCTTATGTATCCCCCTATTGTTAAAAATCTTTATTAAATCTAAGCTCTATAATGAACAGGTTTCCCTTGATTCTTTGTATCCTTATTCCTGAATCATCCCATGTCAAGTAAAACTGTGATTAAATGAATCTGTTATGGAAAAAAAAACAAAAACAAAAAAAACTCTGCTAGAGAATGCTCATTTCATTGGCAATTTCAGGAGCTGTTATGTCTGTCACCTACTATGCATAGGGCCCCCTTTCCACTGCATGGGTCTGACATGCTCAGGCATAGGCTCGTCCACTGGTACAAAACTGGTTTGGGTTGTGGGATGCTCCCCATGTGGCATGGCTTTCCAGGAGTGAACCCTTCCCTTACAGCCTGATGCCTCTCTTGAAGGTACATGGCCCCCTCACCAAATGGGCCAGGGCCTTCTCTGAACAGATTCACATTTTCCGATATCCATATGCCCATCTTCCAGTTTCTAACTCTGAATCTCTTCTCCCATTTCCTCTCTTTCAGGATCGAAAAACAAAAAGGTTGGCTACGGTTTAGGGAAGGTATTGAAGGTAAGGCCTCATTGTATCTCTTGTAGATCACAGGTATTTTATTGCCTTCTTAGGCCACTTCTCCATAAAAACATATTATTCTTTATATTTTACAACTGCATTGGTAAAATTGTCCATATATTCCTGGCTAGATTTATAGATATATATTCGTCATCGTCACATTCACTATAGGAAGTGATTCTTTAAAATTGTTTAACATTTCCATAGACCTCTATAAATACTGTAGGCCTGGATTCCTGCCCCTGCCTTGCTTGATGGAGGAGTCAGCCCTGGTGGAGCTGAGTTGTTCTGAGAATTAGACAGGGTCTTCCTGGATGAGGGGATGGCCCTGGAAAGAGGAAGGACAGGCTGAGGTGAGAGTAGAAGAGGTAGCAATAACCGATCCATGGTGACAGGAATGCTGGGAACAGGATATGAAGGAGTCCTAAGGTTCCATTTAAAAATCTCTTGCTGTGCTGGGTCCCTGCACAGGACACTCACTTCCTTTAACCCTCATTGCCTTTGCAGCTCACAGTGGGGCAGGAGAGGATGGACCCCCATTCCCGCTGCAGGGACAAGACTAGAAGAAATGGAACAATTTAAGTGTGGTGTTATGGAACTCAGTAATTATATTTTATATGCCTAAAATAATATAATATTGTAAATAATGTTTTAATGCAATATTTAAAAAAATTAAATCTGAGGCTGACATCCATGATGAACAAAAATCGTAATTTAAAATTATGGATGCCAGACAGCATCCACCCTGCTTTGCAGCTCTCCTCTCCCTGGCTGGTTCTGGTCTGGGCCCTTCACACCATGGGGAGGCCCAGGGATAGTGCAGAGGAGCCTGGTATGATCAGCAGGGCTCAGCACACACAGGAGGACTGGTGTGAAAGCAGGGCCTCTGAGCAGGATCCCACCTCAGACCCCAGAGCCTGAGGACCCCAGAGAGAGGCATGTGGGCAGGTGGTGGGATGAGGGTAGGGAAACAGTCTTCAGAGAGAGGCCCAGCGCTTAGGCAAGAGGTGCTGAGAAAGCAAGTCCTTTGCAAAAGTCTCATCCCTCACCTGACATTTGCAAAGCCTGTCTGTGGCCTGTCTGTGTCTGCCTCCACAGGCAGCCTGACTGTGAGGCCTGGAAAGCTCCCTTTTCAAGAAACAACAAAGGGAACTTGATGATTTGCAGTTAGTTTATTGAAATAAAATGAATTTGAGGTTTCAACAATTTTCTTGCAGTTTCCACATAAAAGGTAAAAAAAAGAAAGAAAAATTGCAGTTGCTAGCAGTAGGCAGCAGTTTTCTGGCCATCGTCTGTCTTGTAGTATCTGAGCCAAAGGTCTTGTATACACTTAGTAGAACTTACACCAAAAGCTGTTGTATGTTGTGTTCTGGGAAACAAAAGCAGACAGGCAATTTAGATTTGGAAATCACTCTTAGAAAGTGAAATATTAAAATACAGAAATTTTTTTTTATGTTGTTTTCCTGCATTTGTCCACAAATGTCTAACACTCAGGAAAATTTGCACTGGGAGCAAAACACCTTTTTTTTTTTTTGGAGAAGGAGTCTTTCTCTCTCTTTTTTTGAGACAGAGTCTTGCTCTGTCACCAAGGCTGGAGTGCAATGGTGCGATCTCAGCTCACTGCAACTGCCTGGGTTCAAGCAATTCTCCTGCCTCAACCTCCTGAGGAGCTGGGATTACAAGCCCATGCCACCACGCCTGGCTAACTTTTGTATTTTTAGTAGAGATGGGGTTTCACCATGTTGGCCAGGCTAGTCTCAAACTCCTGACCTTGCGATCCACTTGCCTCAGCCTCCCAAAGTGCTGGGATTACAGGTGTGAGCCACTGCACCCAGCCCAGGAGACCGTATTAATGCCCAACAGGGGTCAGGGTTTTAGGATCTTTTCCCTGCCATGGATCCTCTTAATACTTTATTCTCCAAAAATCCTATTCCTTGAAATACTCTATCTAAAAAAATTGTGACATATACTATTTGATGAAGACCTACCAATTAAAATTCACTGATACCTCTCTTTCAACTCAGAATTAAAATCTCAGCTCAAATACATGAATGTGATGGTTTGGAGTTGCTAGATGGCCTTACAAGTGAAAAATATTCTAACACTCTGAGGCTCTCCACCATGACTTTGGTATAGGTTTAAAAATGTTGGCACTTTTACACTAGGAAAGATTAGTCTAATCTGGGTTTTTAAAGGAGAAATGAAATGTTTGGTAGATCTCTAAATTTTCTACCATGGAACATTTCAAATGGAATTTTGAAATATTAAATAAATGTTTTAAAATATAACCTGTAAGTAACATGTATTTTTAAATAGGCAGAAATACTTGTTTTAACCATTGAGTTTTATGTTAAAGAATTCTGGCACTCGTGCTGTTTCACACCATGATCTGCACTTCCCATTTCCAGAGGTGCTTAATTAAATGGTGCATGTGTGCTAACAAATCTGGGCATGGGTTTTAAATTCTTTATATTAGAATCTGTGGAATTTTCATAAATGGTATTTTCTGGACTCTAAAAAAATTTGAGAACATTTTGATTATTTGTTACTGTGAAAGGGGAAAATTGCATAGAATATTGTCCATTTGCTCTCCTAACTCTGCCACAATAGGAGAGCACCCAGCACTACTTTATTTTTTTCCCAGGGAGGCACCTTAGTCCCTACCAGGAATGAAGCAACGTGTCAACCTGGCGTGGGACCAGGACACATTAGCATGCACCAAGGGGAACCCAGCCAGCCTGTGCTCTGTTTGTAGAAACAGAGAAGGCAGTGATTTGGGGTCCCCTGACAATTTGGGGACTGCAATGATGACACATGGCTCCAGGTAAATTGGATGTGACAGTGTTTTCCAAAATGTAAAGCAAAACCCAGCAGTGTGACCTTGTGCTCTCGTCACTGTGGTGATTATGATCGTGTCTTTTCTATTCCTTCCTGCCTTGTGCTTCCTCCCTCCTTAACCCTTTCTGTTTTTACTCCTCTTCATCACTTCTTCTTCTCCTCCTTATACTTCAAGGTGCAGACAGTTTCATACCCTATCTGTCTGTCCTGGAACCATCAAAGTTGGAGTAAACGCAATACTTCCCCTAGGACTCAGTCCTTCCTAACCCATCGTCATTTTTTGTCCATTAAAGTATCAAGTTTGAAGGAAAATATACTGATATCTCATCTCTGTTTTTTTTTTAAGTTCCAGGGCACATATGCAGTATGTGCAAGTTTGTTACATAGGTAAACATGTGCGGCAGTCATTTGCTGCATCTATCAACCCATCACCTAGGTATTAAGCCCAGCATGCATCAGCTCTTTTCTCTAATATTCTCCCTCTCTTCCCTCCCTCAACAGGCTCCAGAAAGTGTTGTTTCCGTCCCTTTGTCCATGTGTTCTTGTTGTTCAGCTCTAAGGCCAGAGGCCTTTCCTAAAGTTTCTGTCCTGCGTAAGCAGCTCCTCACTCAACGTTTACATTTTGCAACGTCTCAAAGAGAAGAAGAGACTCACCTCAAAAGACCTGTCTCAAGTGCTTTTCCCGCCAACCTAGTAGGTGAGAGGCTAAACTAGACTCACAGAATGAAGTATGAAAGTAAATATGTGTTATCCTTCCTCAAACACACTGGAGGCAGTTCATATCTGCAATGTACAATTTAAAATATGAAACTTCATAATCATCTCATCTTCAAAAACATTTTTCTAGGCTTTTTGTTCAAATGCACAAATCACTAAGCAATACTGCTCTCAAAAAGCAATACAAGTGAGAACATGTGGTATTTGCTTATAAGTGGGAACATGTGATATTGGCTTTTTGTTCCTGCGTTCGTTTGCTGAGGATAATGCCCTCCAGCTTCATCCATGTTCCTGCAAAGTATGTGACCTCATTCTTCTTTCATAGCATTCTGTGGTGTATATGTACCACATTTTCTTTATCCAGTCTATCATTGATGGGTATTTCAGTTGATTCTTTGTCTTTGCTATTGTGAATAGTACTGAGATGGACATACACTCGTCCACGTATCTTTACAGTAGAATGATTTATATTCCTTTGAGTATATACCCAGTAATGGGTTTTCTGGATTAAGTGGTATTTTCAGTTCTAAATCTCTGAGAACTCACCACACTGTCTTCCAAAATGGTTGAACTAATTTACATTCCCATCAATAGTGTAAGTGTTCTTATTTCTCCACAATCTCGCCAGCATCTGTTGTTTCTTAAATTTTTAATAATAGCCATTCTGACTGGCATGAGATGGTATCTCATTGCGGTTTTGATTCGCATTTCTCTAATGATCAGCGATGTTGAACTATTTTTCATGTGTTTGTTGCCCACTCAAAGTTTCAGTGTTTTAAAAAATAAGAATTACCTTGCTAAATTAGTCCAAGTTTACAAATTCACTGTAGTGGGAAATCTATGAATTAATCTTTATTTATCTCTTTGGTAGCATTTTAAGGTTTCCCTCCCACTGATTGAAAGGATGCTGTGAGTTAGTGGAGTAACTCACTTCCTGGGCAGGCAGTGCTGGGCAGTGGGCAGTGATGGGATTTAGGCTCATGCAGATGTGGGCTTAGATCCTGGAGGCCATGTGTAGTCATGCCATGTCTTTGGACAAGTTACAATGTGGTTTCTCCAGGATTCTTTTCTCTCTTTTGTGAAATGGGTATAAGTGATACCATTCTACAATTTGGAGTGATGATGGATACTCTATGCCAAGTTTTTATAACATGATGTAATATGAGAATTCTGAAAAAATGTCAGTTTTCATCTATGCACACATCTATTATTGACCATATAACCTGTGGGCATCTCCTATGAGCTGGGCTGTACAAATTTTGTTGTAGAAAAAATTCTATCAAGTTGCTGCCTTCATATACTTTCCTTTCTAAGAAGAAAAGCCACAGATAAGCCTACAAATGAATCAGAGATATTGGGAAGTGAGAATTGCTGCAAAAAAACAGCAGAATATCTATAAAGGCAGAATGCCGTCATGGACTGGATGGTGAGGGGCAGTGTCCTGTAAGCAGCCCAAGGCAGCCTGGAGGAGCAGGTACCGTTTCAGCTGAGACTTGAATGAATGGAGAGTGGTATACAGAGACACATCTGAGGAAGAGTGTTCCAGGTTGGGAACAGCAAGTACAGGGCCTGAGGGCGGAGGGCACTTGGTGAGGTCAGGAAGGTAGGGAAAGTGTGCCTTTTGGGGACAAGAGGACCTCACATGATAGAAACTCACCCGAGTTTATTTAGGATTAACATAAAAGCAAAAGGTACAAGAAACGTAAAGTTGGCTCAAGTTTAAAAATAATAAACAAGACAGCCAGATAGATGTGTCCCCTCTTAACTACTCATGAATGCATTATTTGCTGCCTGGATTACTTGTGGCATATTTTTGTCATCATTCAGCCAGAGCTTCAGATGCCAAAAACAAATTTAATTTTGGGAGGACAGAAAGAAGGATTGCGTACTTACCTGTTTACAAAGTTGGCCAGGGCTGGCATCCTTCCCTCCAGGGGGAAGTGAAAAACTTTGATCAGGAAATGGGACACTGTCTTTTCAGCCAAGAATTACTGGGTCTCTGCCTAGTGCCCCAATCCTTACAGCCTTTTCTGTCACCTCTAGGGCCAGAGGCCCAAGGATTTTTTCTAGGATATTTTTCTCTCTTTTGTGAAGAACGAAAACTTTTCAGTTTGAAAATAAAGTGCCCACACTAAAATGACTGTGTTTTCTTTAACCTCCATGTTTGATCAGGGCATGTGAAGGTGATCATTCTCTGATGCGTCAAATAAGAGTAACTCAGGCCTAAAAAGACTCATTGGCAACGCAACCTTGTCAGAGACAGCTAGCAGAGCCTCAGAGCTCAGCATACTCATGTTGCTGGTGCAGTTTTTTTCTCTTCACAAAGGGCGTTTGCTCAGGTCTCTCAGAGAATTTCAGAAACTGGAGAAGTCTAGTGTTTTGCTTGGTTTCACTAATATTTATTCATCACCTGCTATGAGAAGCACACTGCAAAGATAAGTCACTCAGAGGTTCTATCCGGAGTGAGCTGGCATCTCTGGAAAGAATGAAAGTCTGATAAGAAAGAGTGATGTTTGAACTGGCCTCAGGTTTCCAGGAGACTCAGATACGAACATTAATATTTTTGACATTTGAAAGGCCTTGCCGTCTTTAATATCAAGTAACAACCTTTTTGAGAGCCATATTGCTTAGTGATTTATGCGTTTGAATAAAAAGCATAGAAAAATGTTTTTGAAGATGAGATGATTACGAAGCTTCATATTTTAAATTGTACATTGCAGGTATGAACCTCCTCCAGTGTGTTTGAGGGAGAATAGCACATATTTACTTTCCTACTTCATTCTGTGCATCTAGTTTAGCCTCTCATCTACTAGGTTGGTGAGAAAAGCACTTGAGACCGGTCTTTTGAGGTGAATCCCTTCTCCTCCTCTTTGAGACTTTGCAAAATGTAAATGTTGAGTGAGGAGCTGCTTACCCAGTACAGAAACTCTAGGAAAGGCCTCTGACCTTAGAGCTGTCTTGCTTGGCAGTGAGACGTCCATTGTTC
Organism: Cacajao melanocephalus; assembly: GCA_963573385.1. Lineage (NCBI taxonomy): Eukaryota > Metazoa > Chordata > Mammalia > Primates > Pitheciidae > Cacajao > Cacajao melanocephalus. The sequence continues at coordinate 19,388 of CAUYLG010068937.1, read as the reverse complement.
AAGTCACCAAGGCTTCTTCCAGACCCAGTGGCTCCTTGTCTTAATCCAAATCTGGGACTAGAATTCCATGCCTGTGTCTCTCACAGTTTAATCCATACCCTACCACCCCCATATTCCAGCTCAGTGCCCCAAAATGTGTCCAAAGAAACCTGCAAAGACTAATATGCCCCTGGGTAGGTGTGTATGTGTGTGTGACATGGGGTTGGGATTGAGTGAATGGAACCATGTGATTCCCCTAAGGGGACCACAAACACCAGCAACACTTTGTGGCCTCTCCTTTATGAAATGGGATTGAGTAAAGAAGAGGCCCTAGTCTCCACGGGGAGTCTACAGCAACCAAGGAAGAATCCCCTTCTACTTACACAAAAACACAGGAAGACAGGCGTGATAGTGGTGTATTTTTTATACTTAATTGTCCAAAGAGACCTGTGTCCCTTTGTACCTCTCAGAGGCCTGAGAAGACACATGAAGACCGTAAGCCCAGGTGGGAAAGGAGAGGTGCAGAGAGAGAGAGATGGATCAAGGGCTCTGGAAGACCAGAAGAGGAAGAGGGCACTTTCCCTTAAGTGAGATAAACTTCCTCTGGCTCAGAGGATCAGGGGAAACTGTGGGTAGGGAACAAGTAGGTCAAAGGGGAATCAATTCAGAAGATAGGAGAGGTCAGGATGAATCCAGAAGTCAGATGATTGAAAGATCAGGAGGAAATAAAATCTCTTATTTCACGGAGAAGTCATATCCCAGCAGGACATTCCTAAGGCACCTGGGAAGAGAGTATGTGGGAAGGGAAAACCTGGGAACAGAGGATCTGGGAAGCTGCTGCCGTTCCAGTCCCTGCAAGTTCTGCAGCTTTTTCCTTTTATGGTCCGATGGCAGATGACTGGTGAGTGAGGACTCTGAGCTGGACTCTCTGTCTTTTCATGTCACCTTCCCCATTTGCTGACTGTGCCTCATTAAACAGGAGTCTTGATGCTCTATGTCCCCTTTGAAACAAGAATAGTCATAGAATTGTTGTGACTCGTCAGTGAGTTAACAAGTGTGAGGTCCTGAGAACAGTGCTCGGCATAGAGTAAGTGCTACCTCAATGTCAGCTGGTGTCCTTATTTTTATATAATTAACCAATGTGTTTCTGATAAACTCTAAAAAGCTTTATAGACACTAAGAACTGAGATTCCACATCACTTTCTCTAAAGCACTTAGAGTAACCATCTTCAGATACAAACTAACACTTTCCAGTTTGAAAATAAAACGCTGTGTTGATTTATGTTTGCATGATGTTTTTTGCGTTCCTCTTTTCTCAAAGACATTATAAATAAAATTCCTCCCCCAGGTATATTCTACATTCTGCTGCTATATTAATCTTTCAGAACCCATCTCCAATTAATTTTCAATATTTAAAAATATCATTTAAAAAATTTATCCATTTACTAAGGTATAGTTGACAAACACAAATTGTATATATTTATGGTGTATAACATGTGTCTTGATATATTTTTACATTATGAAAAAAATTTAATGTAGTTTACATATCCATCATCTCAAAACCTGTTTTTTGCGTGATAAGTACACTTCAAATCTAATTTCTTAGCAATTTTTGATACAAAGTTCAATAAAATATGAATGAAGTAATATTTTATACCAGTCCTTAAATGACAGGCACTGTTGTAAGCCTCTTTCAATCTCACAGCCACATCCTATGAGCAGGGTGATCATACTATTGATTTTAAATGTGGGGCACTTTGGAGAGTGAAAGGGAACCCTGAATGGGTGGGGTGCCAGGACAACAAAGTAAAACAGGACTGTCCTCAGCAAACCAAATGTGTGGTCACCACCATGTGAGGTGGGTAGATCATTTTACCCCAGATAAAGCACATGGACACAGAGATTCTATAGAACTTCTCGGGACACAGCTAGGAAGTGGCAGAAGCAGGATACGAAGCCAGGCATTCTGGCTCCACTGATTGCTCTCAACACTGTTTCCCTCCTTGGCTGGACCCTGAGAAACCTGCACATCATGGCTTTCAGGTGGGTCCTGGTGGCCTTGACTCCCACTGCTGCCCTATGTGTACTCCGGGTTGATTTCTGCACCAGCCCCACAGTTTTCTGCTTGAGACCTTTGTTCCCTGTAGACTCCACTCCACCACTGCCCTTGCGTCAGCAACCCTAGGTTGAAACACTTCATTCATTCCCAAGCCATATCAAAGACAACCCATATCTTGTCCCCTCCCAGCTTCTGTGTCTCCTGGATCTCCTTCTTCATATGACCGCATGGCTGTCCATGGGCAGCTCCATCCTGACATCTGCAGGACCGTGATGCTGACCCTCCCTCTCTGCTCATGCCCCTGGACAGCATGGCCTCTGCATCTTCTGTCTTTGTGTGGCAACATTGTACAGTAGATGCTCAATAAATAATTTTGTAATTGATTTTCTGGAGCAGAATTTGGTGTTTTACAAGATTTTCCTGATATTGCATGTTTTATGACTAGGTCTATTCAGAAAGAGGTACTTACCTATTTTGAATCGTTAGTAAAGGGAAACATCAGACACAATAAACCACACACCAGAGTGAGATGCGGAACATTTACACCAATGTTGTCCTTTCCTAGATGAGGGGCTCAGGGTTAGGGGTGTGAGGACACAGGTAAGGAGAGGAGATAGTTGGAGACCGTGCCAACCAGGGCCTAGGTCACCTCAGTGTCCCTTTTCTTCAGAAGTGACCATTTCCATGACACCATCTGACCTGGATCCACTTGATGAGTTCAGACCAGGAGCTGGATTTGGAAGCAGAGCCAGGAATAGGTTTCTGCCCCTGGCTAATTCTCCATGGCTCCTTCACCAAATCCCTGAACTTTACTCGACCTGACCTTTCCCTGTAATGTGTGGTTAAAGGCTTACTCCTGTACACATGCGACTGTGGATTTAGTTCATCAAATATCTACACCAACACGTTCCTTAAATTTGTGATTTTTTTTCTTTCAATGCCCCCATTTTACTAGTAACTGTAGTGACCCCAGAGTTGTGTATATCCAGTCCTTAGGGCCACTAGTAGAGTTATAGAGGAGAATTGATATAAAGTTTTCCATTCTAGGACAGTGATTTTCAACTAGGCCACCTCTACTTCCCTCTTTTCCTGACTCCTGCAGATGTCAGTCTGGAGATGTTTTTAATTGTCAAGACTGGATGGCAGTGGGGAGCTATTGGCATCAAGTGGGCAGAGGCCAGGGGTGCTGCTGAACATCCTACAATTCACAGGTTAGACCCCAAAAGAAGGTTTACTCACTCTTGATGTAACTGAGATTGAGAAATCCTGCGCTACAGAAATATCTGCCCTCATTCAAGATACCAGCAAGAGTGTGGACATCTTTGTTCTCCAGGTGGCTCAGGTCAGGCATGGCTCACATCCCTGCCTTTACCCAGGCTGCTCCACGCACCTGGAGGCCTTACTTCCCCTGCCTGTCATGCTCATCTTCTAGGCGTTTCATGGTGCAAATCAGCCATCACCTCTTCCACAAGCCTTCCTTTGTAGTTCCTTCAATTACATAAACTTTTAAACTTTCTTTAATAAGATCTCATAGTAGTGATACACATTGTGTCCTTCTTTAGTTCTACATCTTGCCTTCCCATTCAACTAGCTGATTAATTCTTTAAGGAAATTCATTCCTTCTTTAACTTTTAATTTCAGAGGTACGTGTACACATGTTTACAGAAGTAAACATGTTTACAGAAGTAAACATGTGTTGTGGGGGTTTGTTGTGCTGATTATTTCATCACCCAGGTACTAAGCATACTACCCATTGGTTGTTTTTTCTGATCCTCTCTTCTCACCCTCTACCCTCCAATAGGCCCCAGTGTCTGTTGTTCTCCTCTACATGTCCACGTGTGCTCATTAACTAGCTTTCACTTATAAGTGAGAACATGAGGTATCTGGTTTTCTGTTCCTGCATTGGTTTGCTGAGGATGATGGTCTGCATCTCCATCCATGTCTCTGCAAAAGACATGATCTCATTCTTTGTTTATAGCTACATCGTATTCTATCGTGCATATGTGCCACATTTTCTTTATCCAGTCTATCATTCATGGGTGTTTAGGTTTATTCCATGCCTTTGCTATTGTGAATAGTGCTGCAATAAACATATGCATGCATGGGATTGCCAGGTCTAATGGTATTTCTGACTTTAGGTCTTTGAGGAAGACCACACTGTCTTCCACAACGGTTGAACTAATTTACCCTCCCAACAATGGTGTCTTCCACAGGGGTTGAACTAATTTACACTCCAAAGCATTCCTTTTTCTCCACAACCTCACCAGCATCCGTTATGTTTTGACTTTTTAGTAATAGCCATTCTGCCTGGTATGAGCTGGTATCACATTGCGGTTTTTATTTGCATATCTCTAATGACCGGTGATGTTGAGCTTTTTCTCATATGTTTTTGGCCACATGTATGTCTTCTTTGGAAAATGTCTGCTCATATCTTTGCTTACATTTTTGTTTATTTTTATGTGTGTGTAAATTTGATTAAGTTCCTCACAGGTGCTGGATATTAGACCTTCATCAGATGCATAGTTTGCAAAAATTTTCTCCCATTCTGTAGGTTGTCTATTTGGCCTGTTGATAGTTTATTTTGCTCTTTAGTTTAATTAGTTCCCATTTGTCAAATTTTGCTTTTGTTGCAATTGCTTGGCATCATTGTTAGGAAACCTTTGCCTGTGTCTATGTCCTGAATGGTACTGCCCAGGTTGTCTTCCAGGGTTTTTATGGTTTGTTTTCTTGAGCATCCACTAACTCCTACTTTAACCTCTGTTTCCCAAATTCCTTGTCTTCCTCTTGCTTGTTCTACTCCTTTCTGGTGGAACATAGCCTCCCATACCTTTCTGAGAAAAATTTCATTGGTGATAAAAATGTTCAAGAATTTGCATGCCAAAAAATGTCTGTATCCTGTCTGTGTGTTTGAACAACAGTAGGCCAGGTATAGATTCACATCTGTGTAGAATTACAGAATGGGATCCTCTAAATTTTGAGTTGTTGCTCCTCTGACTTCCTGTTCTCGTGTTGGTTCCATTATTATTCCCCATCCTTAAATGTGTCTTGTGCTTTTTTCCGGAAAGATCTCTTCTTTAAGATGATGTTTCAAAATACTAAGAAAATATGTTTTGTTATGGGAAATGAGTGGATTTCCATGTTTTAAATAATTTTCAGTGCATGCTTGATGTTCTCACACTATACATTTCTAGGAAATTCTCATTCCAAACAGAAGCTCTGTATTCCTCAACAATGACTCTCGATGCCCTCTTCTCCCTGTCCCAGCCTGAGCAGTCTTGCTGGATCGCACTTCACACTGTTTTAACAGCATCTCCAGAAGGAAAGTGTTATTGTACATGAAGTAAATGTGATTAGCTTCTAATGGTGAAAATAATGAGCACCTAGGCTTCAAAGGCTATGGAAGTAGCTAAGGCAGAGGCCCTAAGCAACAGCTCTGGTGAGGTCAGGAGTCCTGTGAGTATCATGGGGGACTCCTGTACCAGCTACTGCTTCCCCAGGTCACTGGATGACTGCACCTATAGAAAAGGGAGGTGAGAGAATGGGGACTGCATGGGCTCTATGTACACACAGATTCATGTGTTCCATGTACAGCCTTGGCATCACCTGCTTTTGACAGCTTCCCAGTGGATTCCAAAACAGAGTCAGGATTAAGGGGCCCTGGGTGAGGCATTTCTCATTCTCATGTTCATTAGTGGAAACAATCTTGGACCTTCTGGGGTACTATGGAGGGCTAAAAAAGAAATGAAAAATGTTCCAGCAAAATGCCTACTAGGGTGTTCAATAAATAGAAATTTTTATTAACTGTAAGTATTAGAGTAATAATTTCTAAAATGTGTTGAATTCTTTATATTATTAATTTGTATAATGTGTTCTCACAACAATGCTATGACATGCATCCTATTTCACAGGAAAAATAAATGGATGATAAAGAAGGATGTCTATGTATACGAGTGCATGTGTGTATAAAGATGTAATGTAATGTGCAAATCCAAGAGGGCTTCACAGAGAAGGAGACATGTGAAGTGCTTTCTATGGATGGGGTGGTCAAATGTCTGAGGTAAGTAAGTCTGTAAAGGCAAAGGAAACCCCATATGCCCTGGGGCAAGGATGTGACTCGTGTGATGCATAAGAAATGAGATATAAACAACTATGGCTAAGGACAGAGCACCCAGAAAAAGAGAAGATGAGGAGACAGGGCTCCCAGGAGCAGAGTCTTGGAAGTCCTTGCGTGGAACAAAAGACTTTGGATGTGTTCCTCCAGCAGTGGTTCCTCTCTGGGTTTCTCAGATTATAGCCTGAGCTCTGTGAACACTTGTGTCTGTCCATGCACAACATGTAGACTAACCTGGTCATGAGTTTCACACACTTAGGTTCTATTTTTTTAAGTGTACACTTTTTCTGGTGTTATTAAAATACAAATTTCTTTTTAAAACAATGTTTAATAATAACTACTGTTACCTACTCTTTTCTCTGTTGTATAATAATAAATATTACTATGTAAATATGAGTTTAGGCTAAAAAAATATAACTTCCCTTACTTGAAACCCTGGAGAACATGTGCCCTCTGGTCATTTAGGGTTCTTGAAAGAGGATATGATCATGTTTCCGTTTTGGGAGGCTCACTTTGGCATGAATAAGAAGGATTTATCACAGGAAGGGTTCACAGAGGCTGGGAGACAATTTAGGAGACTTTAATCTGAGTTTTTAAAAACTCAGACAAGACTGTTAGGTGGTTGTGTGATGGGAAAGAAGGGACTCGCGGAGGTGACGCTGTGGCTGTGGAGTCAATAGAACTTAGTGTACGGTGAGGAATCAGGAGGGAGGGAGCCGTAGCTGGCTGATTTATGCCTCTATCTCCTAAAAGATATCCACATTCGAATACCTGGAATCTGTGACTGTTCCATTGCAAGATGAAAAAGCATTGTGTAGACGTGATTCGGTTAAGACTTTTGAGATGGGGACATTATTCTAAATAATCTGGTGCTTCCTAACCCCAACCCCTGTATTTTGTAATTAAAAGTCAGAGGGGGGTTGACATGGAAGGAAAAGGAGACGGGAATGTATCATGGAGGCAGAGGTTGGAGTGATGTGGCCACAGACCCAGGATAATCAGCAGCCCAGAAGCCAGAAGCAGCGCTTAGTGAACTCCCCCTGAGAGCCCCCAGAAAGAATAGAGCCCTGCTGCCCGCTGACCTCCCCACGGTGATACCAGTGTTGGACTTCTGGCCACAGAGGTACAAGAGAATCAGTTGTTTTAAGACACCTAGCTTTCAATGGTTTCTTCCAGCAGCCACAGGACACCAAGCCAGGAACCTGTGGCGTCTCCTTGGGTCCTGGTAAGGGGACTTGCTGGGCTCATGCATTAGCCTGGGTGGACGCATGGAAGGGAGAGCAGGCTGGAGGAAGACCCCGTGCTCAGTTTTACATCGTGCTCCTGAAAAGACTGTACAGCGCTCACTGGGAGCTGTCCAGTTGACAGGGGTGCTGATCTCTGGAGCCTCTGGTATAGCTTGAGGAAGGAAGTATTTGCCTCAGGTGCTGGTGAGTGTTGCAGAAACTGAGGAGTGCTCTGAGTGTGGGGAGTAAAACAATCCGAATTCCAGGTTGAAACCTGGAGATGCCCTCAAATTGTAATAAATTTAAAATAAAGTATACTGAACATGACAGAGGAGAGAAACCACCATGCAGAGATGGCACCAAGCAGGCTGTCTGTGGGTCTCAGGGGACGTTACATTAGGGCTGCTGCTGGTGGGAACCATGTGCCTGGGCACCCAGGCAGGCTGGGGGACCCCTCAGTCCAAGATCAGCAGGAACGTTATAACTCCTGTTTCCCCGTTACCATGGAATGCAGGATGATTTCTGCCAAATATTCCCTTCTGGGATGCCTGCACTTAGGCCCCATTGGTAACGGAATGCTGGTACTCTAGAGTTGATTATCAGCCACAGCAAAAGCCCGCTCCCCTATGGAAACCACCCTGGACTCAAGGCCCAAGACTGCAAAATCATAACAAGACCAGTGGAGATGTGCAGGGCAAGTGATTTATTAAAGCAAGATGTTGAAACCTTTACATTTTTTAGTGAAGATCAGGGTATCGTTGAAAGACCGTGGAAACCAGATTGAGCATTTTTACATGTCACACACATTTTGCCACTATCTTCGCCTGAAATAGAAAAAAAAGAAAGGAATGAAGGTGGGGTTAGTCATGCTGCTGCTGATGATGACAGGCTAACATTAAAGAGGCCAATGGTATTTTGCCCCAATAGCCACGAGGGCAGAGGCAAGAACTCAGTTTGGGAAACTGAGGCCTAGACCTGGTGGCCTTACAACATTCATTCTGGTGAGAAAGCAGCCTTTCCCCCACCAGGCCAATAGCCCTAGGAAGACCCAGGAGTTAGGCCCAGGGTTTTCATGGAGTGGCTGGGGAGGGGTTGACAGTGCAGCCATAGGTTATTGTCTGGGCTGTCCCATGACTGTGGAGTCTCCTGATACTTCTAATGGGGGACCCAGGGCTCTGAAGCCAGGCAGGGCAGGGCAGGGAGGGCCTCTGGGAAACACACCTTCCAGGAGACTCTACCCTTCCCATGAGAGAATTCTGCCCGAGAGCCAAGGCACTTCTCAGCCCTGAGCCTGCAGCTTTTATGGGTATTTGCAGCCAAACCTCAGGACAGCAACCCAGAGTCAGCCAGGCTCAGAGGGCCCTGTAATCCTATGATTTCTTGAGAAAGACTTAGTGAGAACATCCCACTCCATGGCACTGCAGGAAGTAGAGCAGTGAAAAAGTCTTGGTCCACTGGCTGTGGTCAGGAGAGCTTATGGATGAGGAGTGGATAGTGGGCCCTGAGGAGATGGGAGGGGCTCCTGGCTCTGCAGACACTGCAGAGGAGCCCAGTTCACCAGCACCCTGTCTATGGGAGGCCCAGCCCTAGGTCCCCCACAGCCTGCTCTCCCTGTTCAAGGCTCCCACACTCCCCAGGACATTCCACAGTGACTGTGCCCACTGCGTGAGGGCAGGTGGGCCTCAGGAAAGCTCCTAGCAAGGATGCGGCCATGCTTGGCCCTTCACCACCCCTGCCTGGGCCCCGGTTCACTCCCCATGTCCTCAGCACACTCAGGGGTGTAGGTGAGTTGAATTCTGCCTCTGCATAAAGAAGAAATAAATTACCAGGATTTTTTCAATGAGAAGTCGTTTCCAAAAAGATATCTGATCCGTGCATTGCTTTACTTCCAACTTGGCTGCAACAGCTTCTGGAGGTGGATTATATTTGGCAACTTGCAGCTCTACAGCTCTGTCACTTAAGAATAAGAAGCTTGTGATCTCAGAAATAATAGCTTGGCAGACACTAGCATTGGCTGCAGCACAAAAATAGAAATATAGTTGATGTTAGGAAAGTCAATTTCTCTCTCATGGCTTCCTGATATTACACCAGACAAGATCCCCTGGATTCTATGTCCCTATACTATGATTGTGCTGATGACATTGCCAGATACTCCAAGTGTGACTTTCTCAAAGTCACACAACAAAGGGAAAAGCTTCATATCCTCAGCTAGACTTTTTTTTTTTTTTTTTTTTTTGAGACAGGGTCTCACTTTGTCGACCAGACTGGAATGTAGTGGCATAATCTTAGCTCATTGCAGCCTCAATGTCCTGGGCTCCAGCGATCCTCTGTCAGCCCCCAAAGTAGCTGAGACTACAGGTGCATGTTACCATGCCCAGCTCATTTTCTTGTGGTTTTTTTTTGTTTTTTTCGGTAGAGATGGGGTTTTGCCACATTGCCCAGGCTGGCATCGAACTCCTAAGCTCAAGTGATCTGCCTGCTGTGGCCTCCCAAAGTGCTAAGATTACAGGCATGATCCACCACGCCTGGCCCACAGCTTGACCCTTGACAGCCATAACCTTACTTCATTCTCATAGCTACTCCTGGCAGAAGCTTTAACCACCAGTGATAGGAGAAGGCTTGGGGAGGGTGAGTATTGTGCCCAAGATCAAGGGGTAGGAAGTGGTGAATCCCAGATTCACCCTAGACCTCACATTACATCATCTGACACAGATACCATCCAGAAGTAAAGCTCAAGCAGAAGAATTCTGAACATTTTGCTGCACTGATTTTTCTATAAAACTTCCTAGGTGCTGGGGATTAGAATAAATAGCTCTAAGATTTATGAGGGGCTTATTCAACAAGCACAGAAAAGGATCTGGAATTCTATTTGGTTTTGCTCAGATCTCAATCCCAGCACAAATAGGTGACCTCATGCTTAGAGGGGTGTGCTTCCCAGAGGCTGGTGCTGGACTCATGACTGATGTACTCACCCTGGTAGCAGCAAAGGCTCAGCATGACCAGCAGGAGACACACCGACAGCCTCATGGTGACTTATTCTGCTGTGAGCTCAGCTTTCACAATGAGTGATTTGGATTAGACTCCAGGAGCCTATGTAGTCATAGAGCTCAGGGCTATTTGTACCTAGGGAGCCTGGCTGGTCCTACCCACTGGGGCACCTGGTAGGTCAGGAGGCCTGGCTCCCAGCCCACCCTTCCAAGCCAAGGCTGCTGCCAACCCTCGATGTCGCCTCCTTAAGCATCTCTGCATCACAGTGGGGCGGAGCACAGGACGGCAGCCCTGCAGGAACTCTGCTCTGGGCTCCAGGTGAGCATTCAGGCACATCTGGAAATGTTCCTGGGATTATCAGTTTACTTATGAGCTTTTACCGATTACTTCTTTTTATCTTTGTAGCAGTGTGGGGGTAAAGGTGGATTCTGACCTCAGCAAGCAAAGGAAACTGGAAGACCATATTCTAGAGCCTTTCAGTTTCCTTCGCTGGGAGAGCAGGGACATAAGGAGACCCTGCTTTGATACCCCTGAATGTCTGACAACCAGCCAGGCTTGTTTCAGCTGCACCCTGAGCAAGTCTAAACAAGACCTACCCTTCCCCTCAGGCTCTTCCATCACCACCATGTTCACAGCATAGGTACTTAAAACCTAGTTCAATACATCCCACCTTTGGAGGATTTCCTGGGGAAAAACAACTGCTGCACCTGTCCCCTAGCCTGCCTCACTCCCAAATCTAAGTTTTGTTTATGGGGTAGGTTAGATATATGACCAACATTCACAGATTCACATTTCCTATCTATAAAAAGCAAACTTTCTGTGATGTGTAGCCACCCACATCTTATCTTAGAGCTGATTTGATGATTAAATAACCCAACTCTTTTTTTCAAGGAGCTTTTTGAGTGTTCAGAGCTAGTCATGCATCAGAGAAATATTGAGAGTTCTTTGCTCCGGGACTCTAGGCTGGGAAGATAATGGAAGGGAAGAGACAGGTGAACAGGGTGGCTGGTCACTTCCCCTTAACCCCTAGGTTCAAGTTTTCCACTTCAAACCTAGCTGTGCTGCCTGAGCCAATCCCATTTTTAATGGAAAGTGAAGGAAGCGTCCAGACAAATGATATATACCCCCATGCCCTCCCACTGCGATGCCTTCAAGTGGTGTGACTAGGTAATCACCAGAAATTTCTCTCTTAAATGAAAGTACATTTGAGAGGAGTCATAGCCCAGACCAGAGCTTTCCATTCTCAGCTACACAATCAAATCACTTGGAGCTTTTAAAATACAGTAACCCCACAGGCTTCACTCTCTGGTAATTTTGATTCAGTAGCATAGGGGTGACTCCCTGGTTTCTGCACTGTTTAAACTGCTCTGGTGTTTCTCACAGGCAGCAGGGCTGAGAACCAGCCAGGAAAACCTTTAAGAAGGAAGGGGACCTTGTGGGTTATGTCATGAAAGACACATTGCCAGGTTTGGTTGAGTCCAAGCTAAGGGCAACAGTGGATCTCTTTCATCACACAGGACGACGAGGGAGTCCCTAAATCAGCCCTGCTGCCACCAAGAAGGGGGAGGGTTAGTGGTGAGGCTCATGGCTATGAGAGTTCAGATCCGCATTTATGGGCTCCTGGACCTCAGGAAAATTATTCAGTTTATGTAACCCCGGTTTTCTCCTTTGTCAAAGTAGGCTATTAACTGTGCCTACATCATTGAGTTGATAGGTGATCAAATAAGTGTGTTCATGGGTGTGTGTGTATTTTTAAAATATACCAAGTTCGGGCACATAGTAGTTCTCAATCAATGTAAACTGCCATTATCTTTCCCATTTGTCATATATGTCATGGTTTGCCACTAGTTCCTAATTTAGAGCACAACCAAAATCCACAAAATCACCTACTTGCAGAACTACATGGACACCTAGATACACCATTTCTCTCTGACATAAATGGAAAAGGGAACCCAGCTCATGGTCTCTGGGTCTACATGGGTTTCAGGACTCAGGCCTCTTTCACAGCGGAAGGCCTGTGAGACATTCACCCTATCTGTGGATGAGAGTTTACCCTCACTCCGGCTTGGCATGCACCTTGTCATCTGTACAGTCCATTGGGGAGGATGTGTATCTCTCAGAGAAGATTGTTTGCCTGTATTTTATTATTCCTACCACAGTTGACACCTACACAGGGTTTTTGTTGTCGTTGTTGTTGTTTTCATCATTGACACTTTTCATGGCTCCCTGCTTTTTACATAGTTGACTCAAGATTTTAGTTTATTCTTTCCATCCACGGGCATTGTTGCCTGAGCCCAATGACTTGGTCAATGCTCCCCTTCATGGACTCTGCTGTAACCATGCACCTCTCATCTGCAGCAATCTCAAGGCTGTTGTATCATAAATGTGCAATCATTTCATTTATGCAAATCTTTCCTGACTGTTAGCTGCATAATCACAGGGTCAGTATCTGGGTTTGTTCATCCTGGCTTAGCATAGTGGTTGGCATGGAGACAAAGACCAGCAAGCCATCTTGTAACAAATGAATGATAAATTTATGAATCAACAAACTGCTAAATTGGTGATGGTCACGTTTAGTGTAAAAGAACGCTCATGGTGCCAGGCTTCCCTGTGGGCAGTTGAGGGTCAGTAGCGTGGTGGTGACTGTGGAAGAAACTCAGTGGTTTTCCACACCACTAGAGACAGCAGTGGCAAGAGGATGGTGCTGCAACAAACACCCAACCCCTAATCTTCTAGTGCACACCGAGACCTAAACAATTTCCGGGAAACTTAATATCAACTCACCAAGCTCTGCATCCACTAACAGGAGCTCCTCTTTAGTTTCTTTTCCGATTAGGAGGATCACAGCTTCTGAGTTTTCAGGGTCCCAGCGGTAGAGCAGCCCATGGGGACTATTCCTCTGCCTCTCCCCAGCCATGAGCAGAGTGCTCCAGGGAAACACAGGGGAGGCATGGAATGTTCTGGGTGAAAGCACTGAGATGTGAGGCTGGGAATCTAGAGAAGTATATCTAAGTCCTGCTCAGGGACACATAGCATTGGATTCACAAAACAAAACAAAATGTGGAACAAGCCCAGGCAAAAGCATGAGGGAAGCTTATCCAGCATAGACCAAGTGGCTTGTGAGGGACATCAGGTAGACAGGCGAACCTGAAACCAACAGGTGCACATGGTAGATAGAACAGGGAAGGGTTCGTGGCTGGAGAACAGCGTTGGCCAAATTGGGGGGAGCTTGTACTTTCCTCTGTGGGTCCTGACAGCAGAATGGGTGAGAGAGGTGAGACACCTTCAGATTTTATCTCACTGTTTTTTTGTGTTTTTTTTTTGACATTTTCAAATCTCAGGTGGAAATAACATAGATTTTCATACCCAATGAAATAGATATTGTATATCAGACAAACAAGCAAACTAATAAATTTGAAAATAACACTGTAACAAAGATGAGCAGAGATAGCAATTCTTGTGCACTCTTGATGGGAACATAAAATAGTGCAGCCACCATGGAAGAGTATGAGGTGTCTCAAATTAAAATAGAAAATATCATAGGATCAAGGAATTTCTCCTCTCACGATATAGCCAGAAGAACTGAAATCAGCATCTTGTAGAGGTATTGTATATGTGTGTCTTTAAGGACACTATTCACGTCAGTCAGTGGGGAACCAACCCAGTATTTATCCCCAGATGAATGGATGAAGCAAATCTAGGTATTCATGGAATGGAATCTTTTGCAGACTTAAAAGTAAAGAAAATTCAGACACAGACTATAGAATTCAATATAGATGAACTAGAGTACATTATGCTATATAAAATAATCCAATCACAAAAACAAATATACTATGATTCACTTATGTGTGGTATCTACAGTAGACAAATTCACAGAAAGAGAAGTTGCAATAGTGGTTTCCAGAGGCTAGAGGAAAAAAGATAGTGGGAGTCATTGTTTAATGATACAGAGTTTCAGGTTCACAGAAAAAAAAAAAAAAGTTTCTGGAGATTAACAATGTGAATATGGTTAATACTACTTAGGTGCACACCAAGAAACGCTTAAGATGATACCGTTTACATTTGTGTATCACAATGAAAAAAATTTAAATCTCCTGGGTTTGAAGTCAGTATCACACCTTCCAAGCACCTGAATTCGGAGCTTCCTGCTTCTGTAAATTCAAAACCAAGAGGGTCTTAAGCACATTCTCTTTCCTAAGCCCTTTCTTTCTGTTGACACATTCATTCTGCAAACAGATACTTTTTATCCTTCAGCGCACAAACATTGGCTTGGTTTCATAGAATAGAATGTTCCATGAAAATCCAGTCACCAAAATTACAGTGAGTTCATTCTATTTGGAAACATGCAGGTCCTGCGGGTTGCAAAACACTTCTGTAGCTAACGAGAATAGTGATAATAAAAAGACTAACAATAGTTTTTAGTTTGCATGTCCATACCTGCAAAATGCAATTTATTATATTCACATCTTTGTTACCCAAATGTAAGATACAAGCTATTATATTTCCAATATTATAGTTAAGGCAACTGACCTACAGAAAATAAGAAAGCTGTCTGCAGTGGCACAGTTTGAAAGGCAAAGGTCTGGCTCAGGCATTGATGGTGTGTGAGCTGTGAAGTAACAAGGTGCTTCTCTCAGTCCACACATCTGGCAGTGGTGACAGGTGAGGTGGGCTGGAGGTGGATGAAGATTAATTGCTATATTTGCTGCTCCTTGCATATCACTTTTTGACTCAAATAAATTCTTCTAATCAATGATGTCTCATACTAGTTCCTTCATTTAGTTCATTTCTTTCTTCCTTCTTTTTCGTTTAAAAAAAGGTGCTATCCTGACAACACCAAATGCTGGCAAGATGAGGAGCAGCAGGAACTCTCATTAACTGACTGGAGGGAATGAAAATGGTACAACAATTTGGAAGACAGTATGGCAGGTTATTACTAAAGTGAGCATATTGTTACTATAAATTCCAGTAAGTGTGCTCCTTGACGTTGACCTAAATTAGTTGAAATTTTATTTCCATAAAAAAGTATAGACACACACAGATATTCAACTTGACTGAAAGTTGTCAAAACTGAGAAGCAACTGAGAAGTCCTTTAATAGGTGCAGGAATTATTACACTTTGGTCCATACAGACGGTAGAATATGATTCACCACCAAGAAGAAATAAGCAATTGCGTCATTAAAAGACAAAGAGGAATCTCAAATGCATATGACTAAGTGAAAGAAGCCAATCTGAAAAGGTGACCTACAGTAGGTTTCCAACCACATGACATTCTGAAAAGCAAATATGGAGACAAAGATTAGAGATTGACATAGGCTATCGGGGAGGAAAACCTAAAAAGAGAGAGTGGAAAGGATTTTTAGAGCAGGGAAATGATTCTGAATACGTTTAAAAAATGTTTTTATTTCCATAGGTTTTTGAGGAAGAGGTGGTCTTTGGTTACCTGAGTAAGTTCTTTAGTGGTAATTTGTGAGATTTTAGTGCACCCATCAACAGAGTAGTATACACGGAATTCAATTTGGGGTCCTTTTATCCCTCATCCCCTCCCATCCTTTCCCCTGAGTCCTCAAAGTCTTTTGTATCATTCTTATGCCTTTGCGTCCTCATAGCTTAGCTCTCACTTAGGAGTGAGAATAAACAATGTTTGGTTTTCCATTCCTGAGTGACTTCACTCAGAATAGTCTCCAGTTCCATCCAGGTTGCTGCAAATGCCATTAATTTGTTCCTTTTTATGGCTGAGTAGTATATCTATACCACAATGGCATATCTATACCACAATTTCTTTATCTACTCATTGATAGGAATTTGGCCTGGTTCCATATTTTTGCAATGCAAATTGTGCTGCTATAAATATACATGTGCAAGTATATTTTCAGATAATGACTTTTTTTACTCTGAGTGACTAGCCAGTAATAAGATTGCATGATTAAATGTTAGTTCTGCTTTCAGTTCTTTAAAGAATCACCACACTGTTGTCCGTAGTGGTTGTACTAGTTTACATTCCCACCAGCAGTGTAGAAGTGTTCCCTTGGTATTGCATCTATGCCAACATCTATTATTTTTTGATTTATTGATTATGGCGATTATTGTGGGAGTAATGTGGTATCGCATTGTGGTTTTGATTTGTGTTTCCCTGATCAGTAGTGATTTTGAGCATTTTTCATTTGTTTGTTGGCCATTTGTATACCTTCTTTTGAGAATTTCCAATTCATGTCCTGAGCCTACTTTTTGCTGGGATTGTTTGGGGTTTTTACTTGCTAATTTGTTTGGGTTCCTTGTAGATTCTGGATGTTATCTTTTGTCAGATGCATAGATCATGAAGATTTTCTCCCACTCTGTGGGTTGCCTGTTTACTCTGCTGACTGTTCCTTTTGCTATGCAAAACTCTTCAGTGTAATTAGGTCCCAGCTATTTATCTTTGCTTTTATTGCATTTGCTTTGGGGTTCTTGGACAAATCTTTGCCTAAACCAATCTCTAGAAGATTTTCTCTGACATCATCTAGAATTTTTATAGTTTCAGTTCTTAGGTTTAAATCCTTGATCGATCTTGAGTTGATTTTTGTATAAGGTGAGAGATGAGGACCCAGTGTCATTTCCCTACATGTGGCTTGCCAATTATCCCAGCACCATTTGTTGAATAGAGTGTCCTATGATGATATATACAGGTCATTACACATTTCTCAGAATTTATAGAATGTAGGACAGTGAGAGTGAACCTTAACATAAACTATGCACTTTGAATGAAAATAGTGTGTCAAGGTGAGTTCGTCAATTGTGCATATCACTCTGGGTTAGGCTGTGAATAATGAGGGAGGCTGTGCCTGTTGGAGGGCAGGGGTTAGATGTGAACTGTGTATTTTCTATTCAATTTTTTGGTAAACTTGAAAGTGCTCTAAAAAATAGTCTTTTAGAAGAAAAAGAATGATACAATTTGTAAAAAGTATTATCTAACACAAGAAGAAAAATCCTTATTGAAAACAACTGAATCAGTGAATTGTACAGTATTATAGATTGTGGATCAACTTTGATGAAAATCTAAGACAATCTACTGAAAAGACATATTAAGAAGAGTAATGAAGTTAGCTGAATACAAGATCAAAATATGAACATCAATTGCCTTCCTGTAAGCTAGCTACACCATTACATTCCACAATAGAAAAATAATACAATTGACAAGATTATACATAGCAGCAACAAAAATATATTGAAATCCACCTGAGAGGAGATATGGAAGCCTCTAAGAATAAAATCATGGAACTTTAGTCACAATATAAAAAGGAAATCTAAATAAATGGAGACACACGCCTGGTCCCTGAAAGAAAGATAGAAAACTTAAACACGTCAACTGTGCTCTGTTCTACAAATTCAATGTCACATCTAACAGAGTTGTTGTTTTTTTTTTTAACTTTTTATTTTTGGTTCAGGGTACATTTGCAGGTTTGTTACATAGGTCAACTGGTATCATGGAAGTTTGTTGTTTAGCTTATTTTATTACTCTGCTATTAAACTTAGTACCCAATATTATTGTTTCTGATCCTCTCCCTCTATCCACCCTCCATGCTTTAGTTAGACCCACTGTCTGTTGTTCCTCTCTATTTACCCATGTGTTCTCATCATTTAGCTTCCACTTGTAAGTGAGAACATGCAGTACTTGGCTTTCTGTACCTGCATTAGTTTGCCAAGGACAATGGCCTCCAGCGCCATCCTTGATCCTAGAAATGACATGATTTTATTCATTTTTATGGTTTCATAATATACTATGGTGTATATGTACCACATTTTCTTTATCCAATCTGCCACTGATGGACATTTTGGTTGGTTCCATGTCTTTGTTACTGTGAATAGTGCCACAATGAACATGTGCGTGCATGTGTCTTTATGATGGAATGATTTCTTTTCTTTTGGGTACATATTCAGTAATGGGATTGCTAGGTCACATGGTAGTTGTTTTTAGCTCTTTGAAGAATTGCCACACTGATTTCCACAATGGCTAAACTAATTTACACTCCCACCAACAGTGTATTAGCATTCTCTTCTCTCTGCAACCTTGCTAGCAAACAGAATCTTACTAGAGCAGATTGATGTTTTGTTTAATTCTGAAGTACTGTTTGGATCTTTGAAAATTAGCATGTATCCATCGAATGAGGAGTGAGGAGAAGCTCAATTTTGGGACTAGACTACCTGGCTCAAGCTCAGCTCTGGCATTTTCTACTTATGAGTTCTTCAGCTAGTGGCTTAGCCTTGCAGTCATAATTTTTCATTTAAAAACCTCTTGATAAAAGCAGTGTCTACATACAGGATTTGCATAAGAAATAAATTAATTAATAGAGAAAATACACATCACAGCCTCTGAGCACTAAATGCCAATCTTTCTCAACATAAAATATCAAACTGCATCTGACCAATTCTGCCTACAAGGAATGTTCATGCACCCTAAGGGTTAAGAAAGAGTGCTTCAGAATCTGGTTCCGGTTCTGTTGGGATTTCCCACACTTAAGATTATTCCTTTTTCCTAACATAATTTATTGTTTTATGGTAAGATCAAAGTGACTATTATTATGATGTTGTTAATGTTCTTAATAATAAATCCTGGACCTATATCTAAGGCGGTGGGTGGTGTAAATATTATTGATCCCCAAGGCTCACAGAGTTCTTGGGCTCCTCTCCTCACCAGGATGTTTTGGACCCAGTGTCCTTCTGCCGGACGTTACTACCCAGGGATTCTCTAGGGATTGGTCTTCAAACTGGTGAACATCTTTCTAAAAGATGGAAAGATTTACAGGATCAATCAGGATCCTAATGACCAAGAACTTGCCCGTACACTTATCAGGTGGTCACCGTGGTTATTGTTTCCACCTCCTCTTCCACATAAAGAAATCCCAGAGGGGGAGAGAGATCCAAGATGGCCGATTAACAACAGCTCAGGGTTGTAGCTCCCAGTGAAAGCGCAGACAGCGAGTGGACGCCGCACTTTCAGACGAATTCTTGTTGCCCACAGACTAGGAGATTCCCGGCGGAGGAGCC
>CAUYLG010068936.1:0-118443 GCA_963573385.1 Cacajao melanocephalus | reverse complement strand
ATGTGCCTGGCATATGGAGGGTGTACATAAATGATTTATTCATCCTTTTTCCTTCATCCCTCCCTCTCTCTCTCCCCCTTTCCCCCTCCCTCCCTCCTTCCTTCTCTCCTTCCCCTCTTCCCCCTTCCCTCCCTCCTTCCTTCTCTCCTACCCTCCTTCCCTCCCTCCTTCCTTCTCTCCCCTCCTTCCTTCCTTCCTTCCTTCCTTCCTTCCTTCCTTCCTTCCTTCCTCCCTTCTTTCCTTTCTTTCTTTTCTGGTGTGATTATAGCTCACTGCAGCCTCAAACTCCTGGGTTCAAATGATCCTCCCACCTTAGCCTCCTGAGTAGCTGGGACTACAGGTGAACACACCATGTCCAACTAATTTATTTTTACTTTTTTTTTTTTGTAGAGATGGAGTCTTGCCATGTTGTCCTTGCTGGTCTCAAAGTCCTGACCTTCAGCAGTCCTCCCACCTCAGCCTCCCTAAGTGTTGAGATTATAGGCATAAGCCTCCACACCTGGTCTTTTTTCTTTAACATATATTTATTTTAGTCTTCTTTGATTCAGAATGACATCACAACATTCCATTTCTACTTCTAACTAGGGTCAGGGTGATCAACCATCAATACACCACGAACTGTGAAAGTCAGCGGGCTTCCTTGTTAGCATGTAAAGCTACCCTATCTCTTTTTTTTCTGCAGCAGGAGGGTAGAAAAAGATGAGAATTGAGCCTGGGACTTAATTATAAGAAAAACAGAGGCTCAGGGAAGATTGCTTTTTCAGTCCAGGCAAGGCTGTTTTACCAAGGTCAGGCCTGGTTGAGAAAGAGTGAGATGCCAAGATTGGAATGGAGAAGACTTGAGGATATAACACACATCCTCCATATGAAAAATCTGACTCTAAAGAGAACGGATAAGCAGAAAGTGGCATGCATGTTGCAGGCTATGTGGAGACAAATGCACCTGAGAGGTTGGGATTATCCCAACTAAGTTTTCGGGGATTCCTCCATCAGGGAACTCTTTAGGAACTTAATGATCTGGTGTGTGAAGGACATCCTCTACTAAATAAAGGTTAAACTGTTGCATTTTGCCCTTCCTACTACTAGGGAGCAAGCACAATGCCTGATAGGCCTTTCCTGTGGCTTCTGGAGGCAGTGTGCTTCACTCCTAGGAATACTAGGAGCACTATTTTAGTGAAACCCTGTTGGTCTTGTGTGAGCCTCAGCATTTACCACTGAAGAGCCATGGCACAACCAGGCAGACGGAATGACATGGCCAAGAGATGCTGGCCAGGAGGTCACTGTCATTCCAGTACTGGCATAGTGAACACAGCGATGGAGTAGCCAGGGTGGTGGGGATGGAGGCTACAAATGGGCTCCCACTTCAACATCAAGGTTGATCCAGCCCTTGTCATGGCTGAATGCTCACTCCATCAGCAATAGAGATCGGTGCTGACCACTTGATACACCACCAGTTTTAGAGATCAACCGGCAACTTTGTGGCCAGCTGATACATTGGATGGACTCCTTTCACCTTGGGAAGGGCTGTGATTCGCTTTGACCGGAATTGACACTTGTCTAGGTTTATCTCTGCTGCCTGCATGACCTCAGCTAGCACTGCCATCTGAGAGCTTGCAGAGTGGTCTATCTGTTGTTATGAGATCCCTGTAGGGAACCCACTTTATGGCAATGGAAGTGTAGCAGTAGTAGCCTGACCATGGGATAAACTGACCATGTGACGTGGTACACTGCCCCAAATTTGCCCATCGGTTAGAGTGCTGACGTGGCCTTTTCAAATAACCACTGATGAAATGGCTTGGGGATGATATACAAAGATGGGACATAACCCTTCAGCATGCACCGTATACCCTAAACCATAGATCACTGTACTGTGTTGCATCCCCAGTGAGTTGAATGCATGGGTCTGAGAACTAAAGGGTGAAAATAGAAATGACCCCACTTAACATCCTACCCAGTTACCCACTTGGTGGTTTTGTGTCTCCCATTCCCATAACTCTGCAGTATGTAGGTTTAACGGTTCTGTCAAAGAGCAGGAGCATTTCCACCAAGGCACAGAGGAAAAGTCCCGTTAAATTGTTAAATTTTAAGCTTTGGCTGTCACTCAGTCATTTCAGCCTCATCATGCCAGGAAACTGACAGACAGGTAAAGACAAACAGGTTCTGTAGTTTCTGCAGTTAAACATTATTCTGTATGTGTCTGTGAGGATGTTTCTGGACAAGACTAGCATCTGAATTGGTAGACTCAGTAAAACAGATTGCCCTCCTCGATTTAGATGGTCATGACTCAATCAATTGAAGACCTGAGTAGAAGAAAATGACTGAGTAAGAAGGAGCTCTGCCTGTCGGCTGAACTCAGACAGGAAAATAGGCCTTTTCCTGTCTTTGGACTTGGGCTGAAACATCAGCTCTTCTTGGGTCTAGAGCTTGATGGCTTTCAGACTGGGACTGCACAATGGCTTTCCTGCATCTCCAGCCAATTGCAGATCTTGAGACATCTTAGCCACCATAATTATGTGAGCTAGTTCCTTATAATAAATCTCTCATTCTCTGTCTCTATCTCTCTGTATACACACACACACACCCTTATATAAGTATATACATGTATACCTACATAAAAAATATATACATATGCTTTTAAACAACAGATCTAAAACTATATCTGTGTCTATAACTTACTGTTTTTTTTTCCCTGGAGAACCTGACAAATAGCAATTTGATGTTGTGGATTGAATGTGAGTGTCACTCCAAAATTCAAATGTTGAAGCCCTAAACCCAATGTGATGATATTTGCAGATGGAGCCTTTGAGAGCTCATGAGAAGAGACACTGGAGAGGTTTCTTGAGTGTTCTCTCTCTCTCTCTCTCTCTCTGTCTATTATATACACAAATAAGAGGCAATATGAACACACAGTGAGATGGTAGCCAAACAAAAGCCAAGAGAAGAGGCCTCAGAATAAAACTTACCTTGCTAGCTCCTTGATGTTGGAATTCTCACCCTCTGGAAATGAAAGAAACACATTTCTGCCATTTAAGCCACCCAATCTGTAATATTTTATTACAGCAGCCTGAGCATAGTAACACGTTTCTTATTTTAAGTTTCTCCAGAAAAGAGAACTACCAGAACCATGCAGAAGCTGTTTCCAGAACTTATTATGTTAAGCACCTATATCTGATCAGAGCAAGGGTGGAATGTAGTGGATACTGTGGTGTGCCACCCAGGGCCTTGTTCAAGACTGAGATCTTCAACCCCTAGCTGCCCAGAATGTTGAAAGAGCTCAGCTGAGCTTCTCTCCAAAAATTGCCCTCAGCAGAAGTTCATGTTCTCATTTAAGTTCATATCCCTTCCCTAGGGGCATCCTGCATCCAATAAGAGGTAAGTGCAGGGGTGTAAAGACCGGTTCTCATTGCCCCAAGACAGGACCACTCTGAAGGGCCATCTCAGCACCAGAGCTCCCTGTGGGAAGCGTTATACCTCTGTCATAACTGTGTCCTAGCTCAGCGTCTCCCTCAGAAGCATCCTATCTCCTTGGTCCCCCACAGTTGATCCCAGGGGCACCCTCTAGTATGCTGTATGCATATAGACTTTCCAGAGTTTGTTTAGTGAGACACCAGGCTTAAGATACAAACATTACAAATATTTTATTATGTTTTCTTTATATGAAATTTATAGATAATATACCTACCTCAACACATACAAAAGACTTTCATATATGTATATGTGTGTGTGTATATATATATATATATATGTATATATGTATATATACATATATATATATATATATATAAAATTGCACTTTAGGTTCTGGAGTACATGTGCAGAACATGCAGGATTGTTGCATAGGTACATACATGGCAATGTGCTTTGCTGCCTCCTTCCCCTCATCACTTATATCTGGCATTTCTCCCCACACAAAAAACTTTTTAAAATGTTCCCTAACTATAACAAAGAAATAAAAGTAAAGCCATACTTAATAAAATCATAATGCATTTGATATTTAATAAAAAAAGTAATGTCTCAGGTGCAGCTATATCAGAAGATGAGAAGCTCGAGCCATAAAATCACCAAGAATTTGCAGGAACTGTGATTCAGGGATATTGTTTTGCTAACACCCTGTGAACACTGCCAGCAGTCCTGCTATTGGGAATATTTTGTGAATTAGCTATCAACTCTTGGAAAGTTCTGAACAAAGTAATATTATACAATATTCTCTTGATTTTTATGGTAATTGTACTCCTGGATAGTTCAAAAGTAACTATGTTTTTACCTGAAACCAAGAGGGGTTTTCAGCTAATTATAAACTTTTTCCTTTTGCAGGATTGTCTGCCAGGATGTTTGGAGGTATGAGAGTCATGGGGCGATTCTTGCTAGATGGAGCCAATGTGAGCCCTGCAGGGCACCCAGCACACCAAGTCCCTGCCCACAAGTGTCCTGATGGTTGAGACAACAAGAACCACTCTGTTACAGTTCCCTTATGTCTTCCATATGCTCTGCTGCAAAGGAAGGCCAGTAGGGAAAAGGAAAGGAAGTAAATTTTGAGTAGTAGCCCCCAAAATGCAGCCTTCTACTACAGCCTTATGATGGTCAGTAGCAGGCCCTACACTTGAACCCAGGCCTGTGTGATCCAGCCCTAGTGCTTCTCCTACCATGCCACTCTCGTACTCGGACTTCCTTAGGGAAGGCTGGGGTCAGGGAATGGCATGCAAATGTGGTGCTTTTTAGAGAGAACACTTCCCATTGAGCCTCAGGGGTCACGTCAAGGCCATTTGAAAGGCTGCCACATGATCTCTGCTAAATTAATAGCTTCTATTTTAAGCATCATGACTGAGGGGCTTTGGCATCAGCCTCCCTTTTTTTTTTTTTTCTCTCTCTCTCTCTCTCTCCTTTTAAAGACAGGCAGCCAGGGTGGGCAAATTTAACTTTTATGGTTTGATAGCCTAGTAACTGGTAATTAGTTGACGAAGGCTGTGTTTTAAGAGTTGCAGAGGCCATTACTCTTTGAAGACATGCATCTCCTCCCCTCTATTTTCTTTCTTCATTTCTGTTCTCTGGAGTCTCCCTCCTTTCCTTCTGTACCTTTCTTAATTAGACTACCCCACTTATCATGTTAGGATGTAGACCATAAGGAAAAAGAAAGAGAGAGAGAGAGTGCACTTCCTGAAACTGCCTCCTTTCTAGTTCTTCAAGAATGCTTGCCATGTTGATACTACAGTACATGGCTGGGGGATGTGGATGACCCCTTTTACCCTGTGGAATCTCTTTGGTAGGGGAACAAGGGGCCATATTAGGCTATAGATTGCAAAATCAGTCATAGATCTAATAAACAAATCCTCTCTACAAGAGTTTTTCCTTTGTAAGAAAGTGTTCGCTTTGTAAGAAAGAGGGGCTAATTCCAAAGCCATTGAGTAACTCATAATATTAAAGTATTTGCTGAACAAACAGCTGGCAGAAAGGACAGGAACCAGGGGACCCCAGGACACCTCAGCATTAGTAACGCATGAACTGGTTCCAAGGGTGGCTGCCATCAGATTTCCAATGGCAAGCATCTTCTGACTTTGTGCACTTTTGCTGAAGACTCAAATTCCACCTCTCATAAAGAGCTGCTGATTTTCCTAGCTCCTGTCAAGCCCACTGCTCCAGGGGTAGGGATGAAGGTATGAGGGAGGCATGGAGTGCAGCCTTCCAATTGGCAACGTCACCAAAACCGCCTGGAGTGAGGACGGGAAGTTCATGAAAAGGAGGCATGTGTCAGACTAAAACCACAAGTATCACCAGAGAAACCTAGAATTTAAAGATTATCTTTTCCACTTGTCCGTTTGATGCTCAACAGCCCACTATGGGATCTTGTGCTAGAACACATCAGTGACAGACAATGCAATCATACTGGAGGTCACCCTCAAATGGAGCAGCATGAGAAGACTGCTCCAAAAGAGAACTGAACTGAAATTCATCTCCATGTAACTTGTTCCTGTTGCTCTTAGCACATTTTCCTGGAGCCCCATGGATCAAGTCAACTCAGTCATTCTCGAGATGATACTTTAAATATTTGATGGCAGAAATCACATCTCTGTGGGTTACGTCTTTCCCAAGCTTAAACATCCTTAGCTCTTTTAACCCTCTTGGTGGGTTTTGGCCATTGGGCATTCTTCAATTCTAGAACTATGCATCTTTCTTTGTGTAGATGTTTAACACAGATTCCAATTTGCAGGTAATATATTCATTTAACAAAGATTTATAGAGCGCCTGCTTTGGGTCAGGAATTGTACTAGATGCTGGGGGTATATGGTGAACAAACATCGAACTCTCCTCTCTCTCATTGCCTGGATCCTGGTCTAGTGTGGACTACCTTTTCCCCTCACATGTTCTTTCCTTCTGTGAGTTGGGCTGGGTGGAAAAATATGGAAGAGGTAACAGAATTGTTAATTATCTTCACCTCTTTTTTTCCCAAATGCTAGAACATGCCAATTTATCTCCTTAATTTTCAATTAAAATGGAATTCTTTGTTTTACAAATAAAATGTGTAACTAATATTTGTTCAGCATCTGCCATGTGTTGAACATGAGGCTAGACAATTTCATGTATTACTCATCAGCAGCCCCTTAGGAGTAAGTATACTGGCCCACGTTTTATAGATGAACTAACTGAGGCCCTCAAAGGGTAAGTCAGTTGCCTAATGACAAGCTGATATGTGGGCAGAACCATATCTCTTTGATTTATCAAATAGGAAAAAATCTTTAAGTTTTATGCTGCTGGAATACCAGCTTAGACGACAAGACCATGAACCTCTAGAAGGAAGACACTGGTCTATTCATCTCTGAACTCCTACCACCTGGCACACATTATCCTGTGTGATTGGACAATTATCAGATTCTTGGAATCAGAACAAACTTCTGAGGACTTGGAGTCTATTCTATATTTTATATGCATTCCAAAAATATGACCTCACTACACCTGCCTTAAATATTTGTAGTTCATTCCATAGGACAGGCTCCCATATCCCATTCTTATTCCTTCTTAGGTAATCTATCTCTTCTCCTGGAAGACCAGTTCCCTGCCTCTAGTCTTGCCTAGCAGATACCCCTTCATCTCTTAGGCTTCCCATCAAATGCCACCTTCCCTATGAAGGCTTCCTCAGGTCTCTGATTTAGAGCTCCTGATCTCTCCTTCCCAAGATGTTTTTCACAGTCCTCCAAGGTACAAATCATCTCGCTATGTTGAATTGTCTTTTGGCTTGACTCTCACTCCACTAGGCTGAAAGCATTTTGAGGACAGGAGCCGTTTCTTCTCCTTTGTACATTCAGCACCCAACATAATGGGTGTCACATGGCAGATGGCCAATGAATATTTGTTGAATGAATAAAAATGAATAAATTAGTAATATGTTTTGAAGTTCTTGAACTTCATGAAATTCCCAGTGTCAAAAATAATAATCAAGAAAACCAAGAACTTAGTGTTTTGGTTAATTTCAGGAAAATAGTCAGAAATCACTTTATTAAACAATTCTGTACAGTAAGAATGGAGACCAGTAAAACCATTACTCTCTCCCAGAAGCAGATACTATACAATGAGCTTTTTGCAGCTCTGAAGACAATGCTCCTACAGAGAAAAGCATGGTTAGTACTGCTGATATGACTTAAAATTTTTTTTTATTGTATTTGGGTTCAGGGGTACATGTGCATGTCCTGCATCCTGCAGTATTGTTGCATAAGTACTTACATGCCATGGTGGTTTGCTGTCTTCATCCCCCCACCCATTGCCTCCATCAGGCATTTCTCCCAGTGTTATCCCACCCCCTCCTCCCTGCTCCCCCACAACAGTCCCCCCCTCACCTCCCCTCCACCCTCCTACCTAGCCCTATGAGTGTTGTTCCCTTCCTTGTGCCCAAGTGTTCTCATTGTTCATCACCTGCCTATGAGTGAAAACATGTGGTGTTTGGTTTTCTGTTCTTTTGTCAGTTTGCTGAGAATGATGGTTTCTAGGTTCATCCATGTCTCTACAAAGGACACTAACTCATTGTTTTTTATGGCTGTATAGTATTCCATGGTGTAGATGTGCCATATTTTTTTTGTCCAGTCTATCATTGATGGGCATTGGGGTTGGTTCCAGGTCTTTGCTATTGTAAACAGTGCCACAATGAACATATGTGTGCATGTGTCTTCATGATAGAATGATTTATAATCCTTTTGGTATATACCCAGTAATGGGATTGCTGGGTCAAATGGAATTTCTATTTCTAGATCCTTGAGGAATTGCCACACTGTCTTCCACAATGGTTGAACTAATTTACACTCCCACCAACAGTATAAAAGTGTTCCTTTTTCTCCACATCCTCTCCAGCATCTGTTGTCTCCAGATTTTTTAATGATCGCCATTCTAACTGGCATGAGGTGGTATCTCAATGTGGTTTTGATTTGCATTTCTCTAATGACCAATAATGATGAGCATTTTTTCATATGTTTGTTGGCTGCATATTTGTCTTCTTTTGATAAGTGTCTTTTCATATCCTTCGTCTACTTTTGAATGGGTTTGTTTGTTTCCTGTAAATCTGTTTTAGTTCTTTGTAGATTCTGGATATTAGCCCTTTGTCTGATGGGTAGATTGTGAAAAATTTTTCCCATTCTGTTGGTTGCTGGTTTACTCTAATGATTGTTTCTTTTGCTGTGCAGAAGCTCTTAAGTTTAATTAGGTTCCATTTGTCTATTTTGGCTTTTGTTGCCATTGCTTTTGGTGTTTTAGTCATGAAGTCCTTGCCTGTGCCTATGTCCTGAATGGTTTTGCCTAGGTTTTCTTCTAGGGTTTTTATGGTGTTAGTTTTTATATTTAAATCTTTAATCCATCTGGAGTTAATTTTTGTATAAGGTGTAAGGAAGGGGTCCAGTTTCAGCTTTGTGCATATGGCTAGCCAGTTTTCCCAACACCATTTATTAAACAGGGAATCCTTTCCCCATTGCTTGTTTTTGTCCGGTTTGTTAAAGATCAGATGGTTATAGATGTGTGGCATTGCTTCCGAGGCCTCTGTTCTGTTCCACTGGTCTATAGCTCTGTTTTGGTACCAGTACCATGCTGTTTTGATTACTGTAGCCTTGCAGTATAGTTTGAAGTCAGGTAGCATGATGTCTCCAGCTTTGTTATTTTTGCTTAGAATTGACTTGGCTATGCGGGCTCTCTTTTGGTTCCATATGAAGTTTGAAGTGTTTTTTTCCATTTCTGTGAAGAAGGTCAATGGTAGATTGATGGGGATGGCATTGAATCTATAAATTACTTTGGGCACTATGGCCATTTTCACTGTACTGATTCTTCCTAACCATGAGCATGGAATGTTTCTCCATCTGTTTGTGTCCTCTCTTATTTCCTTGATCAGTGGTTTGTAGTTCCACTTGAAGAGATCTTTTACCTCCTTTGTTAGTTGTATACCTAGGTATTTTATTCTCTTTGTAGCAATTGTAAATGGGAGCTCGCTCATGATTTGGCTCTCTGTTTGTCTGTTATTGGTGTATAGGAATGCTTGTGATTTCTGCACATTGATTTCCTATCCTGAGACTTTGCTGAAGTTGCTTATCAGCTTAAGGAGGTTTTGGGCTGAGATGATAGCGTCTTCTAGATATACGATCATGTCGTGTGCAAATAGGGACAATTCAATTTCTTCTTTTCCTAACTGAATGTCCTTTATTTCTTTTTCTTGCCTAATTGCTCTGGCTAGAACTTCCAATACTATATTGAATAGGAGTGATGAGAAAGGGCATCCTTATCTAGTGCCAGTTTTTGAAGGGAATGCTTCCAATTTTTGCCCGTTCAGTATGATATTGGCTGTGGGTTTGTCATAAATAGCTTTTATTGTTTTGAGATACATTCCATCGATACCTAGTTTATTGAGGGTTTTTAGCATAAAGCGCTGTTGAATTTTGTTGAAGGCCTTCTCTGCATCTATTGAGATAATCATGTGGTTTTTGTCTTTGGTTCTGTTTATGTGGTGAATTATGTTTATAGATTTGCGTATGTTGAACCAGCCTTGCATCCCCGGTATGAAGCCTACTTGATTGTGGTGGATAAGCTTTTTGATGTGCTGTTGGATTCAGTTTACCAGTATTTTATTGAAGATTTTTGCATCAATATTCATCTTGGATATTGGCCTGTAGTTTTCTCTTTTAGTTGTGTCTCTGCCAGATTTTGGTATCAGGATGATGTTGGTCTCATAGAAAGAGTTAGGGAGGATTCCCTTTTTTTGTATTGTTTGGAATAGTTTCAACAGGAATGGTACCAGCTCCTCTTTGTATGTCTGGTAGAATTCAGCTGTGAACCGGTCTGGACCTGGACTTTTATTGGTTGGTAGGCTATTAATTGCTGCCTCGACTTCAGACCTTGTTATTGGTCTATTCAGTGTTTCAACTTCTTCTTGGCTTAGTCTTGGGAGTGTGCAAGTGTCCAGGAATTTATCTATTTCTTCCAGATTTACTAGTCTATGTGCATAGAGTTGTTTGTAGTAATCTCTGATGGTAGTTTGTATTTCTGAGGAATCGGTGGTGATCTCCCCTTCATTTTTTTTTTTATTGAATTTATTCGATTCTTCTCTCTTTTTTATTAGTCTAGCTAGCAGTCTATTTTGTTGATATTTTCGAAAAACCAGCTCCTGGATTTATTGATTTTTTTGAAGGGATTTTTTGTGTATCTATCTCCTTCAGTTCCACTCTGATCTTAGTTATTTCTTGTCTTCTGCTGCTTTTGAGTTTTTTTGATCTTGCTCCTCTAGCTCTTTCAATTTTGACAATAGGGTGTCGATTTTAGATCTTTCCTTGTTTCTCATGTGGGCATTTATTGCCATAAATTTCCCTCTAGACACTGCTTTAAATGTGTCCCATAGGATCTAGTACGTTGTGTCTTCATTCTGATTGGTTTCAAAGAACATTTTTATTTCTGCCTTCATTTCATTGTTTATCCATTTGTCATTCAGGAGCAAGTTGTTCAGTTTCCATGTGATTGTGCGGTTTTGAGTGCTTTTCTTAATCCTGAGTTCTAATTTGCTTTTGCTGTGGTCTGAGAGAGTGTTTGTTATGATTTCTATTGTTTTGCATTTGCTGAGGAGTGATTTACTTCCAATTATGTGGTCAATTTTGGAGTAAGTGCAATGTGGTGCTGAGAAGAATGTGTATTCTGTGGATTTTGGGTGGAGTGTCCTGTAAATGTCTATTAGGTCTGCCTGGTCCAAATCTGTGTTCAAGTCCTGGATATCCTTGTTGATTTTCTGTCTCCTTGATCTGTCCAATATTGTCAGTGGAGTGTTAAAGTCTCCCGCTATTATTGTGTGGGAGTCTAAGTCTCTTTGTAGGTCTTTAAGAACTTGCTTTATGTATCTGGGTGCTCCTGCATTGGGTGCATAAATATTTAGGATAGTTAGCTCTTCTTGTTGCATTGATCCTTTTACCATTATATAATACCCTTCTGTGTCTCTTTTGATCTTTGTTGGTTTAAAGTCCATTTTATCAGAGACTAGGATTGCTACCCCTGCTTTTTTTGCTCTCCATTTGCTTGGTAAATCTTCTTCCATCCCTTTATTTTGAGTCTATGTGAATCTTTGCATGTGAGATGGATCTCCTGAATACAGCACACTGATGGGTCTTGACTTTTTATACAGTTTGTGAGTCTGGGTCTTTTGATTGGGGTGTTTAGGCCATTTACATCAACATCAATATTGTTATGTTTGAATTCCATCCAGCCATTTTGTTACTGGCTGGTTGTTTTGTCTGTTACTTGACATGGCTCCTTCATTGCATCGTTTATCTATACCATTTGGTACATTTTTGCAGTGGCTGGCTCTGGTTGTTCCTTTCCCTGTTTAGTACTTCCTTCAGTAGCTCCTGTAAGGCAGGTCTTGTAGCGATGAAATCTCTCAGCAATTGCTTGTCCATAGAAGATTTTATTTCTCCTTCACTTATGATGTTTAGTTTGGTCGGATATGAAATTCTGGGTTGAAAGTTCTTTTCTTTAAGGATATTGAATATTGGCCCCCACTCCCTTCTAGCTTGCAGGGTTTCTGCCGAGACATCTGCTGTGCGTCTGATGGTCTTTCCTTTGTGGGTAACTCAACCTTTCTCTCTGGCTGCCCTGAGGATTTTTTCATTTATTTCAACCCTGGTGAATCTGATGATTATGTGCCTTGGGGTTGCTCTTCTTGAGGAATATCTTTGTGGTGTTCTCTGTATTTCCTGGATTTGAATATTGGCCTGCCTTGTTAGGTTGGGAAAGTTCTCTTGGATAATATCTTGAAGAGTGTTTTCCAACTTGGATTCATTCTCCCTGTCACATTCAGGTATGCAGATCAAGTATAGATCAGGTTTTTTCACATAATCCCATATTTCTTGGAGGCTTGGTTCACTTTTTTTCACTCTTTTTTCTCTAATCTTTCCTTCTCGTTTTATTTCATTGATTTGATCTTCTATCTCTGATATCCTTTATTCTGCTTGATCAATTTGTCTGTTGAAACTTTTGTATGCCTCGCAAAATTCTTGACCTGTGTTTTTCAGCTCCATCAAGTTGTTTATGTTCTTCTCTAAGCTGGTTGTTCTAGTTAATCATTTCGTCTAACATTTTTTCAAGTTCTTATTTTCTTTGCATTGGGTTAAACATGGTCTTTTAACTCAGAGAAGTTTGTTATTACCCACCTTCTGAAGCCTGCTTCTGTCAATTCGTCAGATTCACTTTCTGTCTTTTTTTGTTCCCTTGATGGTGAGGAGTTGTGATCCCCGGGAGGAGAAGATGTGTTCTGTTCTTTGGTGGTTTCATCCTTTTTGCGCTGTTTTTTCACCCATCTTCGTGGATTTATCTCCCTTTAATCCTTGAATTTGGTGATTTCAGGAGGAGTCTCTGAGTGGACGTTTTTTTTCTATTGAGGTTAGAGCTGTATCTTTTTTGGCCTGTAGAGGGCGTTGCTGGGCTCTCTCTGGTTCACTCAGGTTGTTGGGTGGGTGGTCCTTCCCTGGGGTTTGTTTGCAGGTGAGATTGGCCCCGTCTTCCCAATGGCGTCTCTCCCAGAGTGGGACAGTCTGTCCCGCTGGCGTTAGTCCAAATTACCGCCCAAGTCCCTGTGACAACTTGCCCAGCCAGGCGGTAGCTGCTGCTCAGATTTGCATAGACTACCTACAGTGCCCCACCGTCTGGCAGGGCCCCTGTGGACCATGGGTTGCAGGAGGAATGAGGCAAGCACAGGATCTGAAACAGAGCTCCGAGGGGTTTAAGTCCCCCGACCCTCCGAGCCGGCTGCACATTTCACCCCGTCTTGATTTGCACCCCTGGGCGGCTGTCACCCTGCGCTGCGGCTCCTTCCCTGGGCCCAATTCCAGTGCCCTATCAGTCCTGCAGAAAAGAACCTGGCACCTCGTTTGGAACCTTAAGTCCTCCAGCCCTCTGCATCTCGTTGGCTGTGAACTGCATTCCGGTGCTGGCTTCTCTCGGCCATCTTGGCCCACCCTGCACCCCTCCCAGCCCAATCTGAGTCTTCTTACACCATCCTCCCAGATAACAAACCAGAAACCTAATTATTAGCTTAGAATCCTTTTCCTTTTTCATTCAGTACACTTGATTATGCACTAAGAGCTATGCACTATCCCTATTAATATCACTTGAATACACTCTTTTTCAGTTAATACCTTTGCCTTACTTCAAGCCACAGTCTTCTTTCACCTAGACTACTCTGATGATTTTCGCAGATATCCCTATACCCATACTTGTAATCCTCAAAAATATTTTCTACTCTGTTTAGTGAGATCTTCCAAAACTGCAAAGCAGAAGGTGTCATTTCTCTGACGGTAGCCCACTAGTGGCTCCCCATTGCCTATTGCATATAGTCTCAGCGCTTCAGTACACCATATATGATTTTGGTCTCTGTAATTTTTGAGATTCATCTCCTGTAATTTCTCTTCATATTTTTACCTTCAAGTCATGCCAGGATACCTTCCTGAATACTATGATGTTTCATGCTTCTGCATTATTTTCCACCTTCCTTTGAGTGAACTTTTTTTCCTACATTGTTTTTCTAGTAAATAATTTTCCCCTGGGGAACTTCCAAGCACTGGCTAAACCTTGCTAAAACAGCATAATTTCCTCTGTGAGTCTTCCTTTCTCTCCCTTCTTTGCCTCTTTTTTTCCTTTTATTTTATGAATGCATTTATTTAATTGTATTAAAATTACTTTTAAAGATTAATTATACTTCAAAAATTAAAATCAAAATTTACCTTTCAATATGCCTTGGAAGTGGCCCCATTGGAGACCAACATAGGGACTTCTTAGTAAGCTGAACACAGCCAGTTTTCCCTCCATCTTGGAGCAGATTGTTGTTGTATTTTGATTGCTTATTGGGTGAAGAACTTGGTATTAAGAAAAATCTCTGTCTTTAAATACAAGTAGCATTCAACAAGATGAAATGCTCATATTATGAGAGGTCTTGAAGTTGGAGATCAGGGGAACAGTAGATTTATTTTTACCAGCTCAGGGATACTTGAGAGGTAAGCCCTCTCTGAGAGGAAAAGCAAGAGGAATTTTGTAACGGTTAGGAGAGTGAATAACTTGACCTTCAAAAACCCTTCAGATTCCAGAAGTCTGTGATTCTATTTATAACAAATATCTCATTACCTCAAGGTCAAGAAATTGATGTTCATGAACTATACTGAAACGATGTGTACATGCAAAACAGCAGCAATGTTCTGTATTTGCAGAACAACCAAGAGAAGTGAGTTCAGAATCTCCATAAATTTAAGGTTAGAATTAATTAATAATACACTTGATGCTTATCACTGGAAAAGAAAATTATTTATGAAACAGAGCAAAAGAAAAGAGTGAAGATAAAAATATAAAACGATTATAAGAAACAGAGAGAAAGAATCAAAGTGAATGTTATTAGATGGCCCCAACCCTAGAAGGCACTAGTAGTTAATTTTGTGGACTCTGGTGAAAAAGAGTCCTAGGTTCAAATCTTTGCTTTGTCAGTCTTCGCTGTACAATATTAGTTATCTCTAAAATTAGGATACTAATATTATCCCATATTGTCATCTGGGGAATTCAGTGTAATAGGATCTTTAGAATTGTCAGCAGTGCTTGGTATATATGTGCTCAGTAATGGCACCGTTTTTATTGGACATAGGGGCCAGGTAATCTCACAGGTAACTCTGAGCTTAGAAATCTATGAATGGAACCTATTCAGCCTCTTCAGTGAAGATGAAACATCTTATGAAGTGATTTAGAAAAAAGGTAGAGAATTTTAATTAATCAATTAATTCTTTTTATGATTTGGGTTGCTGCAAACATGATTTCAAAGAGAAAATTACAGACACGTCTTTGTATTGGAGAGCCATTCTGTATGTTGGGGATATAGATCACAACTTTATTTGCACATTTACTAACTTGATTTTTTTTCCCGAGAGTTTCTCAGTAATGTTTTGACCAAAAGTTTTGTTTATCTACTTTTGTTCAATGAAGATTATACAGCAAACAAATGGCAAAATTTAAACTTTAAAGCCTCCAGATATTTAGTCTTCTGTTTTTTATGGTTCATTCATCCATCCACATGTAAGGCTTGTATTGTGAGAATGATCCAAACCAGAGTAATGTGTCTCTGAAATCAAGTTTGAATTCTTGGTAGGGTTCAACTTAATTTAAATTATCAGAGAATTATAATTTAAAAAATATGGTTGGCCAAGGTGCTTTTTTCTTTAAGGCTGCTAATAAAACTAAGAATATGATCATGAAGGGGCAGTGCAATATGTGAGTAAGAACAAAGACGTCAGCATAAGAAAGACTGAATTCAGATCCTATTACTGTAGTATACCAACTATACAGTCTTTGGCAAATTATTCAACTTTTCTGAAGTCTAGTTGCCTTAAGTGTAAAATGAATGTATGAGATTCTATCTTTTGGGTGTGTTATATAGAATTAACTGAAACAGGGCATATAAAATATAGTACCTGATAGTAAATGACTGCCAAACACATGCCACCTTTCCTGCCTCCACATTTTCCATTGGGTCATGTAGAGAAAAGAGCAGATGAGGGGAAATTATTATTTTCTAGTATCATAGAGCAAGATGAGGGTTCATAATGTTGAAAAAGATGCAGCATTTCTAGGATAGACTTGATTTCTAATATTCTATTCTGGTATTAAGCCATGCAGTAGATGATGCAGTAAATAATGTGTCCAGTATGGAGCTTGGGAAAGCACTATTGACCAGTTTAAAACCTGTCTGGAATTTGAATTTTGAATTTAATAAAATAAAGGTACAAATAAATTATGGTAACTATGGCATGTCATAGAACAATTAATAGTAATAATGTATTGATATTCAAAAGAAGATAGTAATTCCAAAGATGAGATTGCCAAGGATAGATCATTACAGTGCACTTGGAGTGGAGGGAGTATTCAGTAGAAGCAAAGAGAAAAGCTGAAATTAGAATGACCTTTTTAAGGAGTGAGGGTACAAATATATGTGGTATTTATTTTCTCTGTTAATAACTCATTTTTATCCTAGAAAGGTAATAAAGGTTGTAACCTATTTCTATACATTTGGGTTACGTACACAGAACCTTACCGAACACACTGCTGGAAGTCTGGCAAAGTCAGTGGCTTGCTTCCACTCAGTCAGTGTGAGTCATGATTATCTCTATTGCAGTCTGATTCTAAAAGCTTAGAGAAGTCAGTAGGTTAGCATTTAGGAATTTTCCATTACTGACGTTGATTCAATTCGTTTCTTGGTTGTAGCTCTGCACATTTATTCATAAGCATTACTGGAAGCTTAAGCAGACTTAAAAAATTATAATCCAATTTAGTGTCATGTTGAAACCAAACTTAAAATATGGAGGAAGGCTGGTAAGGAGGACTCAGTATTAAAGTTAAGTTGATGAGTTTGTGATGGACTTCAGAGCTGAAGAGAAACTAACCAAGTCTCAGTATGTAGCTACCTTTGAACAGCTTTCCACTGACTGAAGAATTGCAGATAAGAACATCTTTGGCATGTTTGGGGAGTAATGGAAACCTCTGACAACATGCTTTTAAACTTTGATATCACATGGATCACTTCCCTAATTATAACTGTTCTTTTTACGTGATGGTGTGAACCTCTGTAACTCTGCAGGTGAATGCCATGTAAGTGACACCACACTATTTCATCCACAATGTGCACTCTAAATCATGTATTATTGCATGGTACTCAGGGCTTATGAAACACTTTGCTTGCTCTTCTTCTTATCCTCCTTGTTGAATATCTATTCATCCTTTGAGCCCCTGTTCAGTCATCTCCTTTTTAGACCTCTGACCCAGGATAATTTTATATTAAGAAGACTTATTTTTGCAATGTTCCTTTAACTACCTACTATACAAAAGCCATTTCCTTTCATAGTAGATTTATATGTTTGCTTAATTACACACTGAGCAATGGATGTTTGGCTGTGAGACTCTGTTTTAAATTATTTCCTTTGTGGTTGTTGTTGTTGATGTTTTCTTTTTTTTTTTAATACTATGTAAGAGTTTATTTTTATTTGTTACACTACTCATAGGAAGTCATTTGACTGGCAGCACTTAAGGCTGTCAGAACTTGTGGGAGTGCTAATTGAAGCCAATCAAACTTTAACTGACCTGCTTCTACACTTCAGTAACAAGGAGGAATTTCTTCTATTTTGTGACGTAGAAAGCCTTGTTTCTGATGGATTTAAATGACCAGGAAGTTAGTCAATGTGGGAAACAGCTTTTAATTGTCATTAGAAACTACAAATCTGGACTTTATTATTAATTAATCTAGGAAAATAATAATTCTGGTGTATTTTGTTATTGAATTTGTGGCCAATAAACTTTGAGTCTGATACACAAGTCAAGGGAATCTAGTATAAAGCTATTGAATGAGTAGGGATTATTCTCTTGAGGTAGAAAGCATTTCTGGTGAGGCTGAGAACCATTTTCAAAGTGATTTTCTGTTGTATTGTTAATTTTACTATTTTCTTTTGCTGCGGTTTGAATGTGTCCACTCCAAAATTCAGATGATTTCAGTGTGGTAGTAATAAGAGGTGGGGACTTTTAAGAGGTGATTAGGCCAGGAGGATTGCTCCCTACGTAATGGGATTAAGGCCATTTCAGAAAAAAAAGGGTTCATTTTCAGTTAGAATTCCTTTCTGCCTTCTGCCATTTGAGGATGTAGCAAAAAGGCCCTCACCAAACCAGAAGATGACACCTTGATCTTGGACTTCCCAGCTTCTATCACTGTGAGGAAATGAATTTCTGTTATTTTTAAATTACCTAGTCTCAAGTATTCTGTTATAGCCAGCATGGCATGGACTGAGATACTATTGCATTTGCTCTCATTTGTATAAAGCTCCAGATTTGCAGAAGTGTAATGGCAAATATGAAACAAAATTTAAGTTTTAGAAAATGTTTTGAAGCATCGCAAGAGATCAGTGAATCTATTTTTAGGGTCTTGCAGTCATGTATAGGAAAAAATATATTTTTGGTATAACTTGACTAGGTTTATTTTTATAGTAGTCAGGATGAGTTACATGTTTTGATCTTTTCCTCAGTTATTGCATCCTGTAGAATGGTTTTATTTATGCATTGAACAGATACATTTGTGAATAAAAAATGAAACAGATTATGATGCACACAGATTATGATACTTGCTGAGGGAGGCAAAAACAGTGCAGGTACAGGTACATGAAATTCAAATAGGGTTGTCAAGATAGTCACATCTCTGAAGAGGGACACTACAATGATATCTGAGTAATGAGCAAGAGGAAAAGCATTTCAAACAGAAGGAATGTATATACAGAAGAGGCAGGAGAAGAATGTGAAGTGTTCAAGGCACAAAATGCCAGCACAGCTAGTGGGGAATGAGCCAAAGGTTAGGGTTTTGAGATGAGGGGTACAGTACATAAGGGATGGATCAGGAAGAATGTGAATATTGTGGTATGGCGTACTCATTATGGACCCAATGAAATGAATATGAAAGCTTCATCATTTGTAGGAATAATGTGTTTATCACTTCCATTTTGATGTGTATGACTAGAAGCATGGGTGTGAAGCACTTTTGAAAGCCTAAATGGAAATTTTGAGCCTCCTTAGGGCAATATTTCCGAAAGCCAGACTTTGTTCACACCAAAAATTATTTCCCAGATTAAGGCCTGTAGACTTGAAATTGGGTCTGTTATACACCATGGGCAAAAGTTTGCTCAGGCGATAAACTAAGATATTTTCTGCCCCATAAAATGAGGAAAGCATCTCTTCTGCCCTGATGAAGTGTAGACCAAAGGGAACCCCCAATAGAAGGTGTTTTGTGCAAATGGTCAAAGTATTTTGACTTCTTTCCTAAAAGCTGAAATCCCAGAGGAGGATCAGGTTTGGTTAAAGGTGAAAAGCTAAAGCAGAGTGGATTTTGCTATGATTTAGTGAGTTAGCCATGACAGAGTAAAAATGGTGTTATGGTGTGACCAATCCCAAGTCTTCCTCAGTGCCTGGGGGTGATGGAGGCTCAGGAAGTTCTGTCAGCTCTGTGAGGATGTCAAAAGCTAGCTGAAATGGGGCAGTGTATCTGTCATGAGCCTGCCATGACCACAGCAAGAGGCTAGGGGGTCCCAGACAGGTGCCAAATGTTTGGTAGCCTCAATAAAGATCCAGATGGAGGATGTGGGTGAGACTTAGAGGATATTGAAGCAACAAGGAAGGCTGAGATTGGCTCAATCCATGACAAACGACCAAGGTTCCTAAACTGAGGCAATTAATCAGAGAAGCCATGGATTTTAGCTGTAGGTGTGTGCAGGGAACCAAGTGACAAGACAAACAAGGGACGTAGTTGTGGAGACCAGAGGACACAAAGGAGATCGGGGACCTGCAGGTTTGGGGCTGAGACCACCTCTTTCCTGCCACCTCAAGGTCATAGAAACCCACTTCCTTATAAACTCAGGTGTCACCTTGAAGAAAAACAATGGGTTGGAAGAAATATGAAAGATTACACATTTACCAGATATGACCGAGTTTTTAGAAAAAGAATATTTATTTATATAAGAAGATAATGAGATAGCATTAATGATCACTTTGTTCATGTATTCATTCACTTAATAAATAACCACTGAACGTCTTTTATATACTGTGCACAGGGAAGACATCACACACTACTCCCTGCCTTTCCAGAGCTTAGTGAGGGTAGTTCTAAGTTGAAGCTATAAGGAAAACAACCACAACAACAAACAACAGCTCAATTTAAAAAAAAGATGCTATAATTTATTTTCACATTTGAGTAGTGTGCTGTGTTTTTAATCCTACATCAGTAAGGATGAAAAGTATTCCGTGGTATGCATGACCTTGTGGTTAAGGAAAGTTAAAAATGACTACAGAGTTTATTCTTGGTTGGACACTAAATTTAAATAGCTTGACATTTTATCGTAGGGTTAGTCAGAGAGGCAGAATTTTAGAGCTGGAAAGGATCTTAGAGGTCATCTGGTCCAACCTCTTAGTTTGACTAATGAGGAAACTGACATAAAGGGAGCTGAAGGGAAACTTGCTGCTAAAGCTGGGGTTTATATGTATGTTCTTTGACATTAGTCTAGGGATCTTTACAATAGAATAGAGCTTTCATTCATATTTTAGCAGGAGATAATCTATAAGCCTATTCAATTCACCTTGATATCAAGTGAATCAGGGCCCTTTGGAAAAGTTTCTAGGGGTGATGTTTATAGGTATTGGGAACATAATTGGCAATGTTATGACAACTGAGTCGGGTAGGAAGTTAGAAGAAGAATAGACACTCTCTCAAGTGGTTGGTTGTTTCTCCTTTTCCCCAATAGAATGTTAAATACAGCCCAGAAAGAGCCTGAGTGACCTCAGAGGCAGAGTGCTTGCCAGAATGACATCCTAACTTAGTAGGGAGTAAAAGCCTGGGCTCAGGAATGAGACATCTGAGTTCAAATCCCAGCTCTTTCCTGTATCTACTAGCTTCTTAGTCAGTTGTGAAACTTGAAGCAAGAAATGTGTTATAAAAAGTGAACAAAATGCTGAAAGTTGTGAATGACTTACCTTGGAAGGATAAATCAGATTTAAGTTATCTTGAAAATGATTCTACTCTTACTCACTTATATGAAGTAGTTTTTCCCATAGAGGTAACGGAGTAGAGTTACGGTTCGTTTATAAGGAAGAATTTACACCCTGCCATTTATCTTATGGTGTAGTTGACCAAGTGGTGTTCCACTTTACTGATATGATATTTCTAGTCATGACAAATGGAAATTGTAGTAGTACTTGTATTTAATGCACATGTTTTACTTTTCATGGTTTTAGCAAGACCTTGGAACTTTTCTTGGGGGAGAATCACATGCACTCTTTATCTTTCATGTATGGTATATCAAAAAAAGAGAAAAGGTTGGAAACAACTAAACTAGAGTTTAGGTGTGTGAGGTACTCTGATCATACACAAGGCTAGCTTTAATTTTGGTGGATGGTAGAGAGGCAAGAGTAGAAGAAGCAGTGTTGTCTTTTTAAATTAAGATAATATATGTATTTCATGACAAAACTTAAAATGCCATCTAATCCTTTCTTTATTGCATTTCCTCTTCCCTCCTACATTTAATTTAAAGCTCATTAAAATATATAACTTGTAACATTGTGTTTAATTAAATGTTGTGTAACAAAAAGAACTTGGGGTCTCACGTGCTATTTGACTAGACTTAAATGGTTAAACTGAGAACCCGCAGACACATGCATTTTCCAGTGCTTGGGCTGGCATAATATCAAATGACCTTTTTGCCATTGCATGCTTTGGCACTTGTGTATTACAAACATGACCAGACCATAACAATGAAGAAAATAAAGAAAAGAAAACCTTACCTTTTTTTCATGATGCTTACAGAAAATACCATGACTCTTAGGGTACTTTTGGTTGGAAAAGTCATTTGAGTTGATCTATGTATTTTGTCATACAAAATGAGTTAGATGGAATTCTTGGTGTGTTTCAGCTGAGTGTTTTAGCAAATTAACATTTATTGAGCACCAGTTATGATAGTTTCTAACAGCACTGCATTGGGTTGTGTGTGTGTGAATGTTTAGACAAAGTTAGCCTGACTTTGTTTTTCCACAACAGGAAAAATAAAAACACCATTTCTGACCCATCCCATGAAAAAAACTGTTCATCATAAATTATAGTCTATTGTATAAGAGACTTGGAATTTTAATTTATGCCATATATTTTAGTATTTTGCACACTACAGTTGTGTGAATGTAAGGAATATATTTTTGTAATTTAATTAATAATCATGAAATCTTTTTGTCTTATTGAATACTACATTAAAGTTGAATAAGTTGATAAAGCCAACTTTTTTCCAATGTTAAATTTAAATGCTTCTTAAGAAAAAGCTAATAAAAACATTTAAGAAGTACATATTTTTCTTCCTACCCAGTTAATATTTAATTTACTGGCATCATCTGAATGCTCAATAGGATTTAAGATTGGTTTTAAATATAGTTCTTACCATAAAGTGAATCTAAACTTTCTACCTTAATCACAGGAGCCACAGGGGGGAAAAAAAAGAATATAAACCTAAGGTAACAAGGGATGTTATGGATTTCCTATGATTAACAACTTTCAGATTCTTCAGTTGGTAATCAAGGCTTTGTGCTTCAAGTTAGATTTCATACTTGCTTGCTGTTTGAACAGTACCTTGGCTACATGTTTATTAGTATTTGTATTGAGTTCCTTCCATTGTGTTCATGTAGAAATTGTCTCACATTTCTAATTCAAAAGAAGACAAAATGAAAGTTAATTTTTAAAGGTTTTGGGCTTATTATTTTCTTGAATTGTCCCTCAGGAGGAATATTTATGCTATATTAATAATATAGGTAAACTATGACTACAGAAATTGAATGCTACCTACAAATGCATAAACCCTTCCAGAAGACCTGTACAATGTGTTATTACTTATGGGCTTTCCTATGTACAAAGAAAGCCAAAGCATGTGGTAATAATAAAGCAACTGCTTCAAAGGTGTGCATCTAAGTTTGTTTATAGATGGTCTGTATATTTAACTGCTACATAGCACACATGTGAATTTATCTTTGGATACTTATTTATCATAAGGAGAACAATGACATAGATGTTACTGTATATAACTATATAACTATGTAGTATCTACATAAATAGGTTATATGTAATATAAAATCATCTTTTTATTTATAGCTTCCTTATTTATTTATAACTGTATATGGTAAGTGTGTAGTTTTTGGAGAATCAGGCATCATAACTTCTATTACAGTTTCTTTGCAAGAAGCAGACTAATCATATTTAGAAATAATGTGATAGTACCATTAAGGCTGGAAAGAAATATAGAATTCAATTAATATTATAACTTCATTTTAGAAATAAGAAAATGGGCTCAGATAGGTCAAGAAATTTGCTCACAATATAGAACTAGGACTAGAACCCTTTTATTTTTACTTCAATGCTCTCAGACTGATTACATTTCCTAGTATGGATTAGAACAGCTCGATAAAATCAGTGACTTCCTTGTAACTTTCTTCTCCTTCCTTATCACTGCTCAGGGAGGAAAATAAAAAGGTGATCTTGCTCCCTGGAAGTATTTGGAGAGTGTCAGTACTACAGATTTTATCCTCCTTTGTGACATTTGATCTTTATTTTTATGGATCATTCAACTGAAGGCATGCACGTTACTCATTTCTCTCCTTTTATTACATCTATATATTAAAAACATTCTAATCAGGCTTTGAAATGATTTAGATTATTACAAGTCTCTGACCTGGAATCTTATGACATTATTGATTGAATAGGAACTTTGTTAGTGATTCAGATACAGGAAGGTCTCCAAAACAAGTTACACTAAAACATGAGCATTCTCTTTATCTGTAACTTGAATAAGAGTTCCTGCAGTGTAAGTCTGTCTTCTAAAGGAAAACGATTTTTAATGTCATTTATTTTCAGCTGTTCACAAATTCTTTTATACTTACTTTTCTTTCTTTTTACTTTTATAAATTCAAATTTCATCATATAATATATAAACCATAGGCCCCTGGGCACTTTGAAGGGGCTTTT
Organism: Cacajao melanocephalus; assembly: GCA_963573385.1. Classification (NCBI taxonomy): domain Eukaryota; kingdom Metazoa; phylum Chordata; class Mammalia; order Primates; family Pitheciidae; genus Cacajao; species Cacajao melanocephalus. Next base: position 94,391 of record CAUYLG010068936.1, on the reverse strand, counting down.
ATTAAAAAGTGTGTGGATGTGTGTGTATTTCCATCTATTTTTTTTTCCAAGAGATGTTTCCTTTTAGTTGGAAAGCCACATTTGGGTACAGACATCTGGGTATAATGTCACCAGCAGAAATTAGCAATTTTTGTTTTTCTAACTTTTGTAGCTCTGGTCAGTTTCACATGGGCTTCTATCAGTTGAAATGGCATCTTCAACTTCAGCCAAGAGGAGGTTATTAGGTTATAAGTGCTAAAAATGATGAGTTGTCTCCACACTTCATCCAGCGTGAATAAAACCAAGTTGTAAAATAATTATAATCTGAAACAAAGCCAGCCATGCAACCCGAGCCTGTCTTTCTTCATTAATTTGTATACAGTTCTTATTTTAAGAGAACAAACTTTCAGAGGGTACTCACATGGGACTGCTGAACCAGCTGTACAACTTTTATTTTGAAGAAAAAAAGTTGAGCCTCAGAACAGTCTGTTTTAAAGACAGGGAGGGACTTAGCCGTTCTGAGCTTGACCAGCATGTGGAAGGAGAGCTCTCATGGCTGCGATAACTTAGGGAGTTCCTACCTGGGTGGCACTTGGGGCAGGAAGTTTTCTGTTTGTTTTGTTCTGTTTTGGAGGGTCCCGTGCACTTCTCTTGCCTGGATCAACGTGACTCTTGGTGGTTTTTGCACACCCTGCCCTCTGGGGGAGTGCCCCAACGTGCCTGTCTTATGTGGCCTCTATGGACACACTGCTCAGCTGGCAGAGAGCCGGGAAGTTTTCTCCCAGCACCCCAAAAGAGAAAGAGGAAACTACCTTTTCTTTCTGGGCTCCTTGCAGCACATAGAACAGGATAAGCTTCCACATTTCCTCTCTGGAGTTTCTGGAGTGGTTTCCAGGAAGAAGTTAAACCTTCACCTTTAAATGGATGACCATGTCACAATCAGGAAGAAACATCTCCAAAGACCCATTTTTAGGTAAGTAATGCTACATCCCAGGTGGCTCTAGGGCTGTCAGAAACAATAGTTTCTCTCCTTCATCCTTAATTTGGGGATTCTGCCACTATTCTACAGCAGAGCAATCAAGAATGCTTATAACTTTATGCATACGAAGGAGTCTTTTTTATTTTCTATTTTCTGAAATTTCGTGCACAAACTCTTATCAACTCTTGAAAATACATTTCAAAAACATCTTAACTATTTAAGCACATAAATGACATAGCACTGGAAAAACTTTGGAAACATTGTGCAATCTCTAACTGTTTCTGTGGGCTGTTGCACAGCCTTCCAAATGGGAAACGTTGTGCTTAGTTCTTTCAACTGATTACAGGCAAGGGCAGTGTTTCAGTGCTGTGAATACTACACCTTTCTGGAGTTAAGTGCCGGGAGATAACTTGATAGCTACTTTACCAGAGTGCACATTTTACAGCTTGTTCAGGAATATCAGACTAGTTATTAAAGAAACAATAGGGCAGCAGGAAAAATTTTACCCTGTGGTGGAATCTATGACCAGGCTAAATGTAGATACAGTATAATGAATTGAGCTAAAGTTTAATTTTGGAGGGAGGGACACCCTTTCTCTAAGAAAGCAGCCTTATCTTCACTGACTCTTTAATTCTGGATTCTTTAGTTACTTATTATGTACTTCAGAATTTAGAATCAAAAATTAATAATTTAAGAGTAACTAAAAATTGAACACTAATTTTGCCCCTTAAATTGAATTTTTTAGAAAGTCAATTATCCATCAGTTTTGTTCTTTCCACAAAATAATATTCTAAACAAAGCAGAGATACTATATGTTAGCTATGTTAAAGTTAAGTTGCAACCACTGTTTTTGGTCTGGAAGTAAATACAGGATGATAGAACGTATGGGCAAAATTTCTCTGTGGTTTTTATATAATGAGTGAGTGGACCTCAAGGAATATAATTATATAAAATGTGGCTATTTTTATGTACTGATTAAACATTACCACTGCATTATTACAGCAACATTATACTTTTGTAACGCTTAAAACAAGATGTTAGCTTGAATTGTTTTAAAGCCTTCCTTTGAACATAAATTGTATTTAAATTTATATATATGTATTTAATATCGTAATCCTCATCTACTTAAGTATGTTTTTGTAAGTCTTATGCAATGATGTTGGTAACTAATCAAAAATCTAAAATGACTCCAAAAATATATTCACCAGCCATATTTCCTAAAAAGTTGTATGTAATGTCTATATTTTCCCAAGTGCATGTGTGACTTCAAAAAGGCATGATAGCTGCACAGATAATTCTAAACTCAACACCAGTGAGGCACAACTCACGGAGGGCACCCAGAGCAGTTTGGAAAGGCAAGGTTGTATTGGATAAAATCAGATCCAACTAGCCATCAGCATTATTGTATTAGCCCTTTGGAGAGCTGTTGGGATTGAGGCAGGTCGTTTTCACCAGTGAGTTATGCCAAATCCTCATTTTCTCCTAATTTATTAATTATATGCTTAGGTGCTACGGGCAGGTGAATTACAAATGAACTGCACTTCTGTGCTTAGTTATATAAAGAATAAAACTTTGTGGAAGCTGAGATTCTTTGCCCAGATAATTAGAATAAAATTTGTTAAATTCAAATGATTGCTTCATGATGCTGGTACTCTCATACTTTCACCTAGGCAATTAAATGTAGAAATGGGTCTTTGACCGAAAACAGATTGAAGCTATCTATATGTGGGAGCAGGATTTATAGGTCATCTGGCACATCAACAGTTGGCATTGCTTTTACCAGGGTATGATTGTGATGAAGGAAAAGGGAGATGGAGAATATCTTAAAAGATTTGAATAACTGGGCTTAATTGCACAGAGAAAGTCTGGGGCTGATTTCCATGACACAGACTTCCCGATCAGACTTTGGGGCTGATTTCCATGACACAGCTAGTTGTACTGTTAGGGAAGCTGGGAGTGGGTTAAGCTTGCTTTTGACTTGTTGGTTCTTATCCCAAGCCTCACTTCATTTTCTTGTCAGCCTTAGGCACCTTGTTCTCTTAGGCTTTCCCTGAGTTGTCTGGCATATTACATTGAGACATCTTTCTCAAGCCTGACTTTTCAGAGACCCATGTACCAGACCTTTCCTTCTCAATATGTACTTGTAACTGCACCCCACTTCCTAGGGGCCTTGCACACTGGATCTCAATCTACTTGACAGGCTCATCTATGCCAGTGTGTTTTATGTGTGCTGGTGGGGCCAGTTATAAGCTTAACAAATATTTTATGAAAACAGTATCTTGGTTATTTAAAAGTAATTCATTTAAATTTTCAGTCATTAAGACATATTTGGCTGGGCGCCATGGGTCATGCCTATAATCCCAGCAGATTGCCTGAGTTCTTCAGGAGTTTGAGACCATCCTGGGAAACATGGTGAAACCTCGTCTCTACTAAAATACAAAAAATTAGCCGGGCATGGTGGCACGCACCTGTAGTCCCAGCTACTCGGGAGGCTGAGGCACGAGAATCACTTGAGTCCTGGAGGCAGAGGTTGCAGTGAGCTGAGATTGCACCACTGCACTCCAGCTTGGGCTATAGAGTGAGACTCCGTCTCAAAAAGAAAAAAAAAAAGTTTCAAATTTCTATATACCGGATGATTTCTCCTATAATTGAAGGTTCAGCTTTGATGCTAATTCCCTGACCTTCACTGATTGAGTATAAGTGTCTACTTCTGAGTCCATGGCGCTTGAGAGTTCAGATATGGGAAAAAAAACTTATCTGCTCTCACATGACATATCATTGAGGATATATCTAGATAAATGTGCTACAGGCAGGTGATGGATACCATAAAGGACGTAGTAACATTCTGGGAAATTAAAATGAAAGAGACAGATCTCAGGAATGACTCATTCTAAACACATAAGTGACCTGAAAGATATGAGAGCAAGAGTTGTTTTTTTTTTAAATTTAATTTTCAAGATTTAATTAAAATCAGTTTTTCATCAGCACAATCATCCTAAATTTCAGAAAGTAAAAGTCATCCATGAAGTGGAAAAAGTTAGCTGAGAGATTTTGGAGTAGATGATGAACATTGAAATTTGTAGCTGGCTAAGATATTAGGAGGCTTGAGAGGAATCTTCCATATCATTTAGATCCTGCCTCTAAGAATGCCTGGGGTTCCAAAATAAAGATTCCAAATTATTTCCTGTAGTCAGGTTATCAAATTCATTTTTTAAAAATTTTCCTTGGAAATTTTAGATATATATTTTCACATCATGTCAATGAGGCAAGGAACAAAGGCTAAGTTTCTTTTATGGCCAAGGCAGGAGTTTATATTATCTTCTTTATGACTATCATGTGGAAGTGTGGTATCAATGAGACTTTTCAGCCCTAAGCAAATGGGCATGGTCAGTGCCTTTTGGACACTGTGGTTCTGCCTGCACAGGCTCTTCCAGCTCAGACCGGTGTGAAGAAAACATGATGCTCCTTTTCCTCAAGAGAAACATTTTGAGTTTTATAATTTTCTGGGAAGAAAACACAATCACAACAGTGTATTAATATGTTTTCAATCAATATTAAATCCCTCAGCATGTAATAAAATTACTATACCTATATCTTTAAAATCCAAGATGTGAATCAGCACTTTAGATATAGGACCTTACATAGATACATTATTTAGACTTTTGAAAACCACTATTTCTATATTCTCAGAGATTTTTATCTCTGGTAATTATAATAATTTATCTCTGTATATGACTATATTCATTAATTTGTGTTTTAATGTTAAATGAGATAACACATTCAAATGAAAAAATCTTTATGTAACTTTAGTAAAATAATTGAATACATTTTTACCTTATTGTATACTCATCTCGCTTAGTAAACTTTCTATATTCTTGTGATAAGTCGACCTTAGACTATAATAACAAGAAAAATCCATTTCTTCTAATAAAATTGCATCAGTAAAAGTATTTGTCTGAATTTCACTGCCTCAAAGCATTTAAGCCTGGGCTTTTGTGACAATTATTTTCTCTTACTTGATATTTTGTTTTATCAAATTCTATTATATGTGCATTTTCACCATTTGTTTCTCCAAATTCTTCCTAGAAGTATTCAGTAAAAAAATGAATTTAAAAAGTAAATTGAAATGATTCTTACATGTTAAACTTTAGTGTTCTTGGAACCAACAACCTTTTGAACCTCTTTCATGGTTCAAAAGTGGTTAATTCACTGTTCTGGTGATTTTCCATTAGAAATAACACTAAAAAGCCACAAACGAAATCATGCGAATAGTTCCCTATTAGGCCTGTAATTGAGAACAAGTCTATACATCCAGGATCAAAGACACAAAAGGCAGCCAGGTTTCAAGACTAGTGAAGATCAAATTGGGATCTTTACAGCATTTAGATCACATGTTTCTTCTCTTTATGTCTTCTCAGAAGCTTTATTTTCGCAAGTATCTGTTAGCAGAGGGATTCTGAGTGTGTATTTCGCAGGCATATTTTCTTCACATAATGATGGATATAGCACTGGGGTGAAATAAGAAAGCTTAGAAAAAGAAAAGCACATCCTAATTTTGTTTGTGAACTTAATGGGTATGGTTAATACCTATGGCTGTTAGTAACTTATTGATTTTTGAAATGTATTACAAAGATCAAAGCAAAAAAAAAACACATTTGAATGTAAAACAGATAATGTTTACCATGAAAAAATTTTCAGACATTACAGTGCCTTGTTATTTTTCCAGTTGTGATAAAAGTAGCTCTAATTTTTAAGTGGCCATACCTAATAAATAAACTATGCAGTAGCAAGTATTGAAAGTATTGATACTAACACCAAGAGGGAAAATTCATAGAAAACGATGTATTCTTAGGCAAGGTATATGCATGTAATCTTTTGGATAACTCTATGAGGCAGTATTAAATCTACAATTAGTAATTTTGGGTATAGAATCAGAAACAGGGTACCAATTAAAATGTGGGGAGGTGTCTCTCACTCAGGAGCTACACAAATGTTGTTTTATCAGCTAGAGCAGCTTGATGACATGTACATTTATCTTAGACATTTTTCAGATTTAGAAGTGGCTTTTCAAAAATTTGGAATGATCAAAATGAGGAAAATCAAGATTATGCAGGTAAAACAACCTACTGGGATTATTAATGATTTCATACCATCTGGAAAATTTTACATTTAAAGTAATCAGCCTGTTTCACATAGTGTTTAGGTAAAAAGCAATGAAAAAAAAAGAAACCCAGTCATACTGGTGGATACTTGTTTAAAAGATGACCTGTAGGTATGAGGGGTGGAATAAAGTTAAAAAAGTCTGCAGAACATAGTCTCTTCAGTTCTGTGACTGGCCATGATATAGTTTTCACAGTTCTCATGGGAAAGCTTCAGTTTATTTATGTATTTGATTACGGCCACTTGGACACGAGCTCTAATTGAGGAAAATTAAACATTTCCTGAATTGGAGCTGCTGGAAGTGTATGGAGCAAGTTCCAGGGCATTTGAAGGAACAGACGATATACTTCCAGATTTTTATCTTTGTAATATCCAAGCCTGCTGCACTGAAGTCTTACTTTTTGTTATGTAGAAGCATTAGTTCTGAGTTAAATTGGTATCTATGTTTAGTGTTTTGGTGTCTCCAGCCTTTAGGATTTTAGGATATTATTGTTAGAAGAGTTTTTACATTAAACCAAAACAGACATTTAAATATTAATTATATATGTATTAACCAGCTGCATTTAGGCTTGAAAAAATATGTGCTTTTTTATGAAAGCCATCACTTCAGCTTTAAAAATATTAATATTTAATTTGACTTTTTTTAAGGGCCAAAGAGCTTGGAACAAATTGATTAGAAACCAATGGTAATGAAAAACAGTAGGGCTGTATCTTTATCATATGAAAGTGGCAGTTTTGTCGGTTATAACTGAGGTAGGAAAAGAAAATTCCCAACAGATGAAGTCGCTTTTAAATTATATCATTGAATTAAATTTGGATGAAAGTAGGGATATGTGATGATCTGGGCCCACCTGTTTGTTAGAGATCTCTAACAAAGATGCCAAAGACTTTTATCTATTCCAGCAGTGATGTGTCTGTGGAAACAACAACAACAACAGAAAACAGAAAAAAAGAGACTTGCTAACTTTTGGACCCATTGGGCATTTACTGCTCAATCCAGCTGCATCCAATTATGTCTAACAGTGCAGTGGTATTTTATCCACACCTCTTGTGCTGTGCTTATCTCTCATTCTATTATAATTACTTAAATAAAGGAATTAGCTCCCCTACAAAACCGTAATGTCCCTGAGGCTAGAATCAATACTGAATTCATCTTTGCATTTCTCACAACTTTTAGTAGAATGTGTTTTATAAGTAAGCAATCACCCAAGTCTTCAACTTAAATACCTACAGAGACCACATGGGTATTGTAAATGTGTGAAGTAGGATATGGTGGGAAGATAGTAGGTGGGAAACAAAAGGCATTTAGTTTGACATTTTTAAAAACACTGAAACACTAAGCAGGATCTAGCTGCAGACTGCTAGCTGGTGCCCCTTGAAATGAATGAAGAGTTTGTTTTGTTAGGTTCACACAGTGGTCTACTCTTCAGTTTAGAGTGAACAAATGGCCAGTAGAGCTTAGCTGAAAATTCTGGCAGCTACGTCCAAGAGGTATGATAGGAGGATGAGTACTTGGTTCTTGTTTTTAATCCTTATTAAAGAATGAGAAAATCAATATACTCTATAGCATAACTATCCTGATAACTTGTATATAATTTTGTAGCATTAAAGGAACAGATGAAGTATATAATTATTGAATTAATAAAATGCATTTGTGTTAGCACCAACTTGAATTAGTCCAGTATTAGGAAATTCAGTGCCTATAGGCATTTCAAGTTTGAACTTAACTTGTTAGAAAATACTTTCTTAAATTGAAATCTGTCTTCCTATCAGTACAACGTTTTTTTAAATCTCTTTTACTGGAATTGGAGCAAGAAGGATTTAAACTCTCTCTTCCATAGACTAGCTCCTTAAACATTCAAGATGATTGTATCAGCGATTGCTGTTTATAAATCTTCCCAAAACATAGTGGCTTAAAAGATCTGTGCCTGTGGGTCAGCTGAATGTTTCTGCTGATTTGTGACAGGCTTGGTTGATGTCAGTGGGGCTTTTCCATGTGTCTGTGGCCAGATGGTGGATTTTCTGTGAGCTGGCTTAAGAAGAAGAGGAAACTCACAAACTTTGTCAAGGTTCTGATTAAGTTTGATTGAATTAAGTTGTTACTGTCCCACTGGAAAAAAATTTAAAAAGCCACATGGCCAAGCCCAGCTTTGGTGTGGGAGGGCATAACCAAAGGGGTTAGATATAAGGAAGCACTTACATTTGGGTCAGTTAATGTGATTCGTCTGCTCTTAAAACACTTATGCTTTTTCTGATTCTTCTTTCCCTTAGCCCATCTGCAGTTCATTCAGCCATGGAAGAGAAAGTACATAATTTGATCTTTATTTCATGTTGTTAAGTAGTCTGAGCAACCAGTTAGGACAGGAAAAAATATATATATGAACAAAGTATAGTCCAGATGACTCTCATGTGACCCAATGGTCAAACATGGCTCACCTGACCCCAGGATTATAGCATGCCTGAGATTCCTGGTTTTAAGAAGTTTTAAAAAGTTAAAAGGTAAAAACATTTCATCTAATTGCCTAAAACATGAGCTATTACATCCATAATGACTGTCCACATTTTCCCAGTTCTTTTTCGAGAATTGATTTGTACCAAGTTTCATGCTAGCCGACTTGATGAAATTGGTTATTTTAAAAGAAGCTGAACATAATTAATTACATAATTTTGGGCAATTCCATTACAATTCCACTAAAACTGTGACATGGAAAGGAGGCTTTGAAAATAGTAATAATAAAACAAAGCTTCCTTATGCATTTGAATCTAATTTAAGTTCTAGCCATAATGTATATTCTCTTGGGCCTTAAATTTATTATCTTTAAAAATTTTCTCATTTTTTATGGGATAGATTTATGATCGTGCTTTCTATTATGAATGCTCCTGAACACTATTGTCATAGATAAATATTTTCATAAAAACTGCAAATTAATCTTTCTTTTGAAACAATTATTCACAAAATGAATTTTTTTTTTAAAAATTGACATTAAACTTGCAGTTTACAAAACCAAAACAAAACAGTACAAACTTCTGCATTTCTAACCAAAGATTTTGATTCGGTAGGTCTGGGGGTAGAAAGGTTTAATATATTTCTACAAGCGCTCCAGTGTATGCCGATTCATTGCTAGATTTGGGACCCATTTTCTTAATGATATAATTTGTATACACTAGAAATGGAAAGACAAAATAATTTGCAAAATGTTTTGATAAGATCAACATCATCATTGGAAATATAAGCCATTTAAAAATTTTCCTTTTTCAAGAATAATCTCTGTTGGGTACAGTGGACTTCTGAATATGAGGAAAGATAAACTTCTCTTTTAAAAAATCTTCAATGCTTTTTTAGGATGTAGAACAGAGACAAACTACTGTGAACTTCAAAGCAATGGTTCTCAATATTGACTATGTCTTGCAAACACTGGGAAATTAAAAAAAAAAGTCCCAATACTCAGGTGGTATTTCAGACCTACTATATCAAAATCACTGGGTGAGACCCAGGAATGAGTGTTTTTCTTAAATTCCCTAAAGCCACGCCTGAAAACCACAGACCTAAAGAGAAGCACAGATAAAGTACAGTAACAGAAAGGAAAACACTTGAGGGTGAACACTGAAGGGTGAATAGGATTTTGACAGGCAACTGGAAGAAGGAAAGAACATCAGCAGAATGGTATAGAATCAGCTAAGGCATGGGAGTGTAAAAGGGTATAAAGTGCTTGGGAAAGTTTCAGGAATAAGGAGAATTCTTCAATGGCCAGCAAAGTGCTGAGCATCTATCTGCGTGTGGAGGGATGTGTGGCTCAGTTTTGTTTGGGCTAGAGAGGCCAGGGCCATATTGTGTCTATTTTGTGACTGTGTATTGTCACCCATGTGGCATGATGTTGAAACTGACAAATGCAATGAACTGAAGTCTTGAGCTCAGAATTTCCAAAATGCCATTTTGTCATAGGACACCATTCCCCTGAGATACTTTGAACAAAAGCATAAAATAAGTTTGGGAATTACTTCCAGTCATACTCATTTCCCTCCTAGAGATTTACAAAGCATATTAGAAGCTTTATAGTAAAACTCATTTACTCTAATATTTTCCTAAACACTCTATTTATGTGTAATGCTTATTAATATCCCCAGTAAGTAGTGTTCCAAAGAAACATATTTTTGTTTCCCTAAATTTCCACAAAATGTGCCTTCTTTATTTTTCTGAAATTCACTGTGCTTCAGCTAGTCTTCTGTCTTCCTTTAATTATTTCATTTCTTATTTATGTTTTCTGAAAGATAGCCTGTCCTCAAGAAATTTCTCCATAATTGACATTTTTCATCTCCTCTTAGAGAAGTCAGGCAAAAAAAGTTGCCTAGTTGAGGGAATAGTTAATGTTTTATTACATAACTGTGATTATGTGAGTTTAAAAAAAGGAAGAAGAAATATTTTGAAAAGATTGAGAGAGGATGAACAATGTCACATTATTGAAACAGCTGAGCATAAATTAAGAAATAACAGATGGAAGTTATGTGTGGATTATCACACCCAGGTGTCACTATACACCCAGTTGGCAGCATTTTACTTCGTCCTTGTGCCTTTTCCCTTGCTTCATCCTGAAGAGATTTTTAAAAATCATCACCCTGAAATTTACACTTAGTGAAAAGTAGACAGTTCAAAATCTACAAATAATACCATTTTTGAAGAATGAGAGTTTGCAGGTATGTAGAACCCCATATTTAGTTTATATTTAAAATTTTATACATCTGTTATACTATTTGCTCACATATTTGCCCTGTAAAATGAAACCATGTAGTTCCCCATTTTATAGATGAAGAAATTGAAGTTCAAATGGTCACAGGAAGTTAGAGAAAAAGACATGGGACACTGACATTAAGAACAAGCAGATTAAGTGTGGTTTGGCATTACAGATTTTGTTTCTGTAATAAATACGTTAGGAAACCTTAATGTGCATGCCAGGCGAGCAATATGGTTCTTCTTTGAGGTATAACCCATTCTCACTAGCCAAGGAAGTGATTTGAATTTCCTTAAATATTGTTTTTAGCTACTCGGAGTTATTTAATAACCATGATTTCCATGCAAGTTTTCTTTTCTAGACATGGAGAAAGAGAAAAAAAAAAGCTGAGATAAGTAAATTATATGTTTTCTGTGTCATATGATTTACTGTAATGATTGCACAGATATAGATTTGACATGTCACAGATGATGCACTTACTAAGAAAATTTAGGACCTAAAGAACCATCTCTAGAAGAAGTAAAGACAGGAGGGAACAAAATAAAGTTCAGGCAGTTGCTTCAAAAGTGTTTCTAAACAGAAGAGATTTGTTGCTATCATAACATAAATAACATTTTCCTAGGCATCAGAAAGACCTTTGCAGATCTTGAAGGGTATGGCTTCTAGGTTGTATAAGACTAGAACTGGATTTCATTGTGATTTTATTAATAGAAATGATTAAAATATAATTTGACAGCCATCCTATTATTCTATATTTTCAGACATTGTTTTCGGTCAATTTCCTAGTGTCCAAAATGCTAGGAATTCATTGTTTTAATGGTATTTTATTTTAATGTATTTGAAACCATTCTTGGGTGCTATGAAGCTTGCATGTTATGTTATTTCAAAATATTTTACTTATTGTAATTTTCTGAAATATACTAAGAATTTATTTTCTGAGGAGAAAACAAATTCCACAGTTGGCTAGGCAAACAATACAAAGCCCTCAGAAGGCTGTTTTCTCTCTTTTAAGAATAAAATATTTAAAAAGTCTTTACTGAAGGCAACATATTTTATGTGGTACAGAGTGATAAAGAGAGAATTTTAAACAAATGCTTCCATCTCTAAGGTAGAACCATTATTTCATCATGTTTACTTCAGTAACAATCTATCCCAAATTGTTGCTAACTTAAAAAATGGAAAATACTTTCTGACTACAGTCTAAGGAGCTGAAAAGCTATATACCAAATGACCACTGAGCTAAACATTATATACAATTTCTTCTCAATTATTCTGTACCAACTTTTAGACAAGTTGATGTAGAAGTTGAGCTGCTAAAGTTGAAAAATTTTGATCCGTGTATTTAATCTGGATAATTTGTTCTGCTTTATCCTTCTTCCTGCCTACCAACATATAATTTCCCCCCGTCCCTGCTAGCTCAGTTGGATTTTGGCTCACTCATCTATTTAATGAAAGCAGTGTCAACACTGAGCCAATGAATCTTAATTTTTTTCCTCATTTAGATGTCTAGATAACAATATGATGCTGCCCCTTCCCACTGCCTTCTCTTTTCTTTCATCCTTTCTCCCTTGACAGAAACCAGAATGCCTACCATTTTCTATGTGAGAACAACTTGCTACATATCCAGAAAACAAGTGGTTATGCCAGTTACTATGTTATCCTGAGTTCTACTTACCTCTGTAAACAAACATTAGGACATTTAAGGCCACCTGAGATCTGTGAGTTTATATCTGAGAGCTAATAGTGGCCTTAGGACCTCTAGATAGATGTTGTTTCTGGTTTTCCCCTAAAAAATGAGACCCCTGGGGAGTCTGAAATTTCACATTTAAGACTCAGACTAGAATGCTTAGATGTTATTTTCATAACTTATTGAGTTACTTGCAGATGTCCATTCTATCCATTCTAAAATAATTTCCTCTCATCTACTCCATCTAGTTACAATTCAATCTCTACCTTCCATTAATTTATCTTCAAAATATAGACCAGGAATTGTCTGCTGCTTCCATATTTTCTCATTAACTTCTTCAGTCCTTTGTGAATACACCTCTTCTCTTAATCTCAACTCTCTTCTGTTAGGTAATCCTCAAATTTACATGCCCAGATCTCAACTCTATTCTGAGTGACAATTCACATTTCTTTACATTTCTTAAACATGTCCACCTGATGACCTCCTGATACCCAATACTAATCTATCCAAAAAAGATTTATAATGCATAAATTATAATAATAAATTCAGAAGTACATGAGTGAATATCTCTCCAAACTTTGTCCCTTTCAACACTAGTGTGCCATAAGATTTAATAGATTTAACACACACATATGTGTACACAAACATAAACACACAGACACATGCAGACACAAAATTACAAGAGGATTTCCCAGAACTTTATAATGTTTATGTTAAATGTAAATATTTAAGCCAAAGATATGATATTTAGTGGTTCCTAAATTGACAGTGAAACTTTCTTTGTGCCTGATATCTGTAAACATATCAAAGTCTTCAGTAAATTGTTTGAGAAATATTGCTTAAAGGAACAGCTTAGCCTCTCTGCTTTGAACCTCTTTGTTGATAGCTATTAAGGAAAGCAAAAATAATTCCCTATACTTTTAATCCTTTTGCCATTTAAATTTGAAGTCTCTGTTATTTTTTATTCATCTCTACTTATCATTCATAAGAAAACAATTATGTCCTCAGAAAATTTCTTTCTCTTTAGTTTGTGCATCTTTGCTTCAAAGCCCCCTACCCTCCCATTTAAAATTTTATTATATTTTAAAAATTAATCTTCTAATCTTTAGTCCCCCTTCCACAGTTCCTTGGTTCTGAGGTTAGCAGATTAGTCTTCAGACTTGGTCATGGTTATGTCACTCCTTTCATTTGTAATTTGCAGTGGCCCTTTATTTTCTACCAAGTGAAACATGGATTCTTCTGAGATTGCAAGCACTTTATACCTACTCTCCATCTATTTCATCTCTTTCCTCCTTTCAAAAGTCGTATGCTATAGTCATTCTGGTTGACTTATTGCTCCTAGGACTTGCCTTATGCTTCCCTTTCTGAGCGTTTGTCTACTCTGCTTTGTCTGCTTTTATGCTTCTCTCTCTGTTGTCTGAACTGGTCTCTGTCCTCATTCATGCTTCAGGTCCTAGTTCAAATGCTACTGTCTTTATGAAGAGCTCCCTGATTCTTCTAACCAGAATAAGTTTTTATTCCTTTGAACTTGTCATAGCAGTAGTCTTTGTTTGTAACTGATTTTCTGAGCATGTTTCTCAGAAATTTGTGTCATTATTTAATGCATATCCTATTTCCCCTTCTTAGTGTAAACTTGATGGCTAAGCCCTTGTCATATCCATCGAATTATAGAATAATCAAGTTAGAAAGACCTTGTATCTAGTGTAACTGTCTTATTTCCTAGATGAATGAAAAACTCTAAGACATTAAATATTTTGGCCAAGTTCTCACAGCTAGTTAGTGATAGAGTCAGGACTAAAACACACATCCTCTCTCAATCCTGTGCTCTTTCTAGTCTAATTTCTTTGGGTCTCTTGTTCTTATAGCTCATGGCAGTAATAACTATTGAGCATCCACTACATGCCAGAGATCTTACCTATACTGTATCTAATTATAAGAGTAATACTGAAGTGTAAGCATTAGTATCCCCATATTAGGGATAAAGAAACTGAAGTTCAGCGAGGTTAAATAACTTTACCGAGTAGAAGAATTTGCAGTCAAAGCCAGGTCCACTTGATTTCAGTAACTATGCTCTAGAGACAGATAGCGAATGAATAAAAAGGACTATCTACAGTATAGGGTGGGATCTTGGAGTAGTCATTTTGGGAAACCAAAATTTGGATAGCTATCTAAAAAACAGGTATCAGCCTTCAAAATAGTTATATTTAGTTGTCAGGGAAGTGCAAATTAAAACCACAATGCAATACATTTATATGCCTTCTGAAATGGCTAAATACAGAAGTCAAGAATTTATCCAGGGTTGGTGAGAGTTTAAAGCAGAATTTCTCAACTCCAACACTTAACATTTGGGAACATATAATCCTTTTTTTCAAGATGGAGTCTCACTATGTTGCCCAGGCTAGAGTGCCATAGCGCAGTCTTGGCTCACTGCAACCTCTGCCTCTCAGGTTTAAGCAATTCTCCTGCCTCAGCCTTATGAGTAACTGGGATTACAGGCACGTGCCACCACACCTGGCTAATTTTGTATTTTTAGTAGAGACAGGGTTTCACTATGTTGGCCAGGCTTGTCTTGAACTCCTGACCTCATGATCCGCCCACCTTGGCGTCCTAAAGTACTGGGATTACAAACATGTTGTTGTAGCTGTTTTGTGCATTGCAAGATGTTGAGCAACAACACTGGTCTCTACCCATAAGATTCCAGTAGCATCCTTTTAGTTGTAAAGACCAAAATGTCTACAGGCATTGCCAAATGTTCGTGGACATTTGCAAAATTATGACCAATTGAGAACCATTGATTTAGAGCAATTGGAATTCTCATACATGGCCAGTCAGGTACAACTTGAAAAACAGTTTGTAGTATCTACTAAAGGTTAACATAGGTATATCCAGAAATTTCAAACCAAACTGAAGTGAATACATACCCATTGTTATTAAAGACCTGTACAAGCATGTTCTTAGAAGCACTATTTATAATAACCTCAAAGAGAAATACCACTGAAATGTTCATCAACAGTACAATAGATAAGTAAATTGTGTGGAATGCTATACAGCAGTGAGAAAGGAGGAACCAAAAAAACAGTGTGTGTAAACATCACAAACACAATATTGAATGGAAGGAGGCAGATGAAAAATATACTATGTGATTCCATTTCTTTAGGGTTCAGCAACAGACAACACTAATATAGTAAAAGGGGAAAGATTTGTATGATCTGAAGAAAAATCGGAGTACGCAACACTAATGTAGGACAGTGGTTATCCTGGGAACTAGTTAAAGTGAGCATGAAAGGGACTTCTAGGGCGTTGGCAATAAACATTTTGTTTCTTCAATCTGGCTTCTAGTTACATGGGTGTGTTTAATTTATGAAAATTATTATTTGTGTAGTTTTCAGTATGAATGTTACACCTTAGTGAAAAGTTGGGGAAAAAACTGGAGCAGATTCTAGTTTGAAGAAGACACAAACTTCCCAAATTAACCAATTACAAAGGAAGCTCACAGGAAAACCTGATGATGGTGTTAAAGTGAGATTGAGGAGAGACACACTTTGTAAATGGCCTTAGTGTAGCAGGGATAGGCACAAAAGGAATAGATGGTAGTTCTTTCCTGTGTCCTATCAATGGAAATCTGTCAAAAAATAATAAATATGAAGAACAATTAAAGCTTGATGGGAAAACATTAACTTTTCAGTCCTCTATGTTTACCCAGATACCTTCCAAGTTTTATTATTCTTTGTTGCTAATGAAAGTGATTATGCTATATTGATGAGGTTGAGTTTGAGACAGAAATTCTTTGCAACATGAAGGCATACCTTTTTGCCTATGTATAAATAAAATATTAATATAATTTTAAAAATCAATACATTTTTTATTTCTTGTATTATATGTAGTTTTAAAAAAATTTGTGTTTTCAAACTGGTATACCAGCACAAGTTCAGCTAAAGAAAACGTTTACTGCCTGTATTTCTTTTCTAGTTGTTACTATTATTTCATGATTATTTCTGAGAATAATTTTTTATACATATGAAAGGAATGTTAAAAAATGATCTATTCCAGTATCCAACATGCTAACTATGCCAGTAGCTAAAACTAAGGGTTATTTCTGTAAATATTCTTGGATGATTATGGGAAATAGCTTCTTATTTCTTTGTGCCCACCAAAGTTCTGAGTACAGCAGTTGATAATATATACTTGTTGAATGAAAGGACAGATGATGAATGAATAATAAACAAATGCCTAAATGTATAATGCTTGGTCTGCTAGTGTTACTGGAAATCTATATTTTTTTTCACTGTGAGCCAAGAAACCTAAAAATAAATTGACTGCTAGTTAAATCCACAAAACTACTTCATTAGATGTATGCTAAAGATGAGAACGACTAAATAAATCTAGTAAATTGCAGAATGCTTAAGCCTTAGTCCCCTACAAATAATCTGTGAATATGTTTTGTAATTTTAGGCCTGGTTTGAACTTTTATTTCATCTGTAAAATGGGAAGAATAATAATAGAGCTATATATGGTTGAAGTGAGAATAAATAAAGTAATATATAGCAAGTGTTTAACAGCATGCTCAAAATATTCTAAGCATTTGATAAATGATAGCTGTTATTATCAAATAGGAAATTTAAATTTTTTTGGTAAAATTTCTTTGACTTAACATGGATCCATAAAGCTTTCAATTTGAGGAGAAAATATTTATAGAGCAATATTTTATTCTTTTTATTAGTAATATTTTAAAAATGATTTTTAATTGACAAATCATAATTGCATATACTTATGGGGTACGAGGTGATATTATGATATATGTACATAATGTGGAATGATTAAATTCATCTAATTAAGATAACCATCACCTCAAATACTTATTTTTTGGGGTGTGAGATTATTTGAACTTTGCTCTCAGAAATTTTGAAATATGCGTAATTAACTAGAGTTACTATGCTATGCAGTAGGTCTCAAAAAAGTATTCCTTCTGTCTAACTGAAACTTTGTACCCTTTGACCAACATTTTTCCAGTACCCCACTCCACCCAACATTTTATTCTTAAAATTTTTGAGGAACAAAGATTTGGTGAGTGCAGTTTTTGACAAAATTAAGTGAAAGCCAGAAAATGATAAAAATTGAAGGAATAAAAACCACAGTGGATAAAAGGAGCAAAATATCCTATGAGATGCATATTTGTAGTTTCCTGCCTGTGAAGTTTATGTCAGGACCATTAGATAAAATCTATTCAGAACTTAGCATCGGGAACCACAATTCACTGACCCTGGGGGCACCATGCAGTGTTAGACAGCAATAAGCCTCCTTTCAATAGCAGCTGTGTCTTCTTGCTCTCCTTATATAAATGACACCAGAGAAAGTAGAAGAGTAACAATTAATTTAAATCTTTGATTTCTTTCATATTTCTCATGTTATCCTAGGGAAGGGCTTTGCTACTGGATCATATATGTATAGTCATGTGCTATATAACAACATTTCAGTCAACAATGGATGGCATATACAATGACAGTGATCCCATAAGATTAAAATGGAACTGAAAAAATCCTATTGCCTAGTGACATCATAGCTGTCATATGTCATAGCACAATGCATTACTCATGTGTTTGTGGTGATGCTGGTGTAAACAAATCTGCACTGCAAGTCGTATAAAGGTAGAGCACATGTAATTATGTACAGTAGGTAATACTTGATAATAAATGACTATATATATTACTGGTTTATGTATTATTATACTATACTTTTCATTGTTATTTTAGAGAGTATTCCTTCTACTTATACTTTTAGTAAGTTAACTGTAAAGCAGCCTCTCAGAAATCCTTCAGGAGGTATTTCAAAAGAATGCATTGTTAACAAAGGAGATGACAGCTCCATGTGTGGTATTTCCTCTGAAGAACTTCCAGGGAGACAAGATATGAAGGAGGAAGACAGTGATACTATCCTAACCTTGTGTGCCTCTAGGGTAATATGTGTGTTTGTATCTTTGTTTTTACACAAAATGCTTAAAAATTTAAAACAAAACAAAACAAAAAAAAACAAATTTTAAAAACAGAGAGCATCTTATAGAATAAGGATAAAGAAAATATTTTTGTACAGCAGTACAATGTGTTTGTACTAAGCATTACTACAAAAGAGTCAAAAAGTGTTTAAAAATTTAAAAGTTTATAAAACAAAAAAATTACAGTAAGCAGAAGTTAATTTTTTATTGAAGAAAGAAACATTTAAAAAACAAATTTAATATAGCCTAAGTGTACAGGGTTAATAAAGTGTACAGTAGTGTAAAGTAATGTCCTAGGCCCTCTCTCACCACTCCTTTCAACATAGTATTGGAAGTTCTGGCCAGGGCAGTCAGGTAAGAGAAAGAAATAAAGTGTATTCAGATAGGAAGAGAGGAAGTCAAATTGTTTCTGTTTGCAGATGACATGATTGTATATATAGAAAACCCCATCGTCTCAGACCAAAATCTCCTTAAGTTGATAAGCAACTTCAGCAGAGTCTTAGGATACAAAATCAGTGTGCAAAAATGGCAAGCATTCCTGTACACCAACACTAGACAAGCAGAGAGCTAAATCATGAGTGAACTCCTATTCACAATTGCTACAAGGAAAATAAAACACCTAGGAATACAACTTAAAAGGGACGTGAAGGGCCTCTTCAAGAAGAACTAAAACCACTGCTCAAGGAAATAAGAGGACACAAACAAATGGAAAAAAATTCCAGGCTCATGGATAGGAAGAATCAATATGATGAAAATAGCCATACTGCCCAAGTAATTTATAGACTCAATGCTACACCCATCAAGCTACCACTGACTTTCTCTGCAGAATTAGACAAAAATGCTTTAAATTTTATATGGAACCAAAAAGGAGCCCTATAGCTAAGGTAATCCTAAGTAAAGAGAACAAAGCTGAAGTCATCACACTACCTGACTTCAAACTGTACTACAAGGCTACAGTAACAAAAACAGCATGGTACTGGTACCAAAACAGATATATAGATCAATGGAACAGAACAGAAACCTCAGAAATAACACCATACAGCTGCAACCATCTGATCTTCAACAAACCTGACAAAAACAAGCAATGGGGAAAGTTTCCCTATTTAATAAATGGTGCTGGGAAAACTGGTTAGCCATATACAGAAAACTGAAACTTGACCCCTTCCTTACACCTTATACAAAAATTAACTCAAGATAGATTAAAGACTTAAGTGTAAAACCCAAAACCATAAAAACCTAGAAGAAAACCTAGGCAATACCGTTCAGGACATAGGCATGGGCAAAGACTCCATGACTAAAACATCAAAAACAATTGCAACAGAAGCCAGAATTGACAAATGGGATGTAATTAAACTGAAGAGCTTCTGCACAGTAAAAGAAACTATCATCAGAGTGAATAGGCAACCTACAGAATGGGAGAACATTTTTGCAATCTACCCATATGACAAAGGTCTACTATCTAGAATCTACAAGGAACTTAAACAAATTTACAAGAAAAAAAACAACCCCAACAAAAAATGGGTAAAGGATATGAACAGACACTTCTCAAAAACGAACTTAGCTTATTTTTACAAATAGAGCTACATGCAGTGGTGTGCCAGTAAACTGGATCTGTGAAAAGATATTGTAAAAGCTCTGATTTGTAGCATTTGCCAATTTCCATCCTGTAAATATTTCCATCATGGTCAATTTCAAGCTGTGATGTGTTGTCACCTGTCACTGGACTTGGAGTTGGGAAGAGATGAACACAGTGAAGTCTCAAAAGCTGGCAGGAGCTGGCTCCAGCACACCACCAGAAAGCTTACCAGAGATCATCATACCCTGACCCCTCAAGTCACAGAGAAGGAAACTGGGACCAAAGCAAAAGCTAATACTCACATGTCCTCCCCCTCCAGCTATCGATAATTAATTTAGTGACTTACTATAAAATACCTCAGGGGTGTGGTGGTGCAATCAATCAGAAAGAGGAGGCAATGGTAAGAAGCAGGCAGTCAATATAAAGAGTCCCTGGGAGATGAGATAAAGCTAACATAAGTTGGTAGAAGCAAAGCAGATCAATGAAAAGAGGAATGCGATTCCTACCCACAGGTATTACTTTGTAACCCAAACAGGTTTAGACTTTTATCAACAATCAATTTAAAAATCATTGTGCATTAGACAGGAGAGATATCTGTAGCTTCTTAAAATTTGCGGCAATTCAAGTTTTATTTTTATTTTTCAGTCAATGGGAAAGTCACTGAGTAACGTCCTAGCAGTCCACTCAGATACTAGTACAGAAATGTTTGGTTCAGAAATTCACCTCCCTAGGACACATAATGTATGAGGAAGAGTGTCTTCTGTATTAGCTACAATAATAAAGAAAAATCATCAGATTTTTTTCTCTTCATTTTCTCACTTTCTCTTCAGATTCAATTTGTAGTTTATATATTCTTTTAAATGATGTAGTGATTCTTTTTTTTTTTTTGGGATTTGAACTAAACAGCAGTAATTGACTTTATCCTCTAAATTTAAATCTCCTAAGTTAATTAGATTAGCATTGCATATGTCAAGTTTTTGTCTGTGTAAAAACAGGCATGGAATGGGAAGTTCAAATAGTATTATAATTATATATCTAAAAATAAGAATGAGTAGTTGAGTAACTGAACAGTATTTGCAGTTGTAGAATATAATCAGATTTTAATGTTTTGGATTTTGAAAACAAATTAGACTTTTAAACAGTTGTTCAAATACTATTTAAACCTTAATTATTTCAGTCTTAATCGAATAATTTTTGGGGGGATAGGGATAGTGAAATAGAATCTAAAAGAATAATTGAAAAGGCTTATCTAAGATGGCATTTTTTTTTGTAGTGTATTCTAACACCTGACTGCTTACCAGCTTCAATTCATTATGTAGATCATGTTGATTTACTGTACCAAAGAACTTGTTGCCAGGCTCTTACAAAACCAAGGATAATAAACCTGAATTTTTAGTTTTTCTAAAGCTGCAGGGGAGGTTAGATTGAGACAAATCAGAGGACACTGAACACCAGAGTAGATGAACACCAGATGCTCAGTTTTCACATTTCTGGCTACAAATCAATTGCATAGAGAACATTTAAAAATTTGGTTTTATAAATTGAGACAGACTTTCTCCATTGACTACTCTTCATATATAAGTTAAACAATCTGACTGTAAACTGTGAACACTTTCATAGTTTGTAATGCATGCTTTAATTTTATTTTCAGACATAGATTTACAGTTCAGAAAGGCTTTAGTTCTATTATATTTCTCTGACTAGTGAAAAACAATTACCATCATGCATCATTTAATGACGGGAAGACGTTTTGAGAAATGTGTTATTAGGTGATTTTGTTGTGTGAACATCATAGAGTACACTTACCCAAACCTAGATGGTGTAGCCTACAACCCACCTAGGCTATGTGAAACAGCACATTGCTCCTAGGCTACAAACCTGCACACTGCATTACTGTACTGAATACTGTAGGCAATTACAACACGATGATAAGAATTTGTGTCTCTAAACATTTCTCAACGTGGAAAATACACAGTAAAATACAGTGTTACAATCTTATGGGACCATTGTAGTATATATGGTAGGTTAATGACCTACCATATATACAAAGGAAGGCTTTGTAAACGAGGCAGAAAATGATTTTCACCATGAAGTAGGATGGGAGTTAGATATGTTTTAGGTAAGGAGAGTAGCATGGGGATATGCTTAATCTATATTGGCACTCTTATTTCTGAAAACAGGGATATGAAAAACTGGCTGTAAAGTGAATTGTTAGAAAAAACTTAGATTGCAATTGTCAGGTGAGATAAAAAATTGGTCTTCGGTTTTCCTTTTTGATGTGGAAGGGTCCTTCTGGGATGTCATTTTTAGAGCCAAAGAATGAGACCTCTCTCTTAGAAGTTGGCCTATGGAATATAAAGAATTTCATACATTTCCTATGGTGATTTCACCTCTGCTCTTCTCTGCTCTTTGGCTAATAGGCAAAGGATATCCAAGAAAAAAAAAGGCAGAGTTGTCAAGTTTGGGGCTTGGATGATTTACCGGGAGCATTTCCAAAGCATGTATTTCTTCTTGTAAGATACAGCTTTTACAAAATTTTGTTCCTATTGACACAAGTTATACCCCAAATTAAGCTGACCTTTTTATTTTCTTAAATGGAGGAAACCTCCAAGGATATACAGGTTTTTTTAATGAATCAGAACTTTTATGAATCAGAACTAGGGACTTATAACAAAAAGAGAACACTGATGGAATAATAAAAACTCCTTTCTGGTAGAAGTCATTAATGTTTGGTAACTGGACTTGAAGATGAGAGATGCTCTGACATTTTGGCAAAAGTGATATTCTCTACTAAACTTTATGAGAGAAATCTCTGTGACAGGGTTAGAGCAGGAAATCAAGATAGTACCTGCCATTATTCAGCCCAGCAAGAGGTCCTTCCCTTGCCCCAACCTGCTTTGGCCTCAATTTCTTAATACTTTCCCCAATCTCTCCTTCCTCCCACTCTATGAAACTCAGAATATATAATTCCACTTTCTCTTTGTGCCTTAAGAGAGTGGCTCCTTTGAATGAAAACACAGTTATGCTTGATTCCTTAGTTACTTAACTGGAAAACTCCCCTGAGAGTGGCTCCTGAGAGTCTTCTGGGGGGCTAATTAGGGTTGCAGCAACTAAGGAGATATTGAGAGGCTCCTTTAGGTAAAGATGTAAGGAGGAGGGTGAAAACAAACACATGTGTTCTAAAAACTCTTTCTGGGGCCATATACAAAGGCAAATTGTCTTGGAGAATTAGCCATAAAAGGTTTGTCTTGAAATTATTATAATATAGATGTAGGAAATGTTTATTATTTTACAGAAATGTGTTCTAATGTGTGAAAGTATATTGCCACCTTATCAGAGAGGTTGCTAGCTTGAGACACTTGGGAAAAGGTAAAGGAAAAATTTAATTTAGTTTGCCCAGGATCTGCTCTGTGTCAAGTACACATAACCTTCATTTATCATGGGAAAAGGAAAAATAGCCCAATAGAAATTTGTTCAGTCATATGAGCAAAGAATTTAGTGAAGAAAAAAAATCAAACAGACATTAAATATGTAATTAAGATTAGAAAAAGTCTTAATGCTTGCCATTACAGGAGATAGATTAAATTGATTATAGTGTAATCAAACTATGAAACATAGGTAGCTATTAAAAGGAATGAAGTTGATTTCTACCTTAATCTGGAAATACTCACCAAATATGTTAGTATTGAAAAAGTAAGATGTAAACTCTATACTAGAATGATTTGAATTAAAAAATAGGAGTGAGACTCTATAAGTTTAGATACATTTGTAAATATTTGTGTAAATTGAACATTGAGAAAGTTGTAAAAGGATACACATCATAGTATTACAACTGATAAGCTTAGATGGATGATATTGGTAAAAGGAATAAGAAGACTAACTTCTAAATTTATATACTAATATATACCATTTTAAAACTTCTTCCAATAAGCATGTATTGATTTCATCATTTAAAATGCATAAAATTGAGGGCATATCAGGAGTTTCCAGGGCTTAGAAGTAGAAGGGGCAGGATTTAACTAAAAGGGGCCACATAAGGGAATATTTTTGGCTGATGGAACTGTTCTGTATTCTATTTTAATGGTGAGTAATGGCAGATGAATCTATGCACATGTCAAAATTCATAGAATTTTGTACCAAAAAAAACACATTCTTTTGTAGCATATAAATTTAAAAGACAGTATACTAGTGAAGAAAAAACCATGGGTTTTAAAAAAATACTAACAAATGAGTAATAAAAATAGTCCTCCAAAATCTTCTAATTATAGGCTAAACTGAGACAAAAATTTAAAGAGAAAACTGGTCATAATTTTGAAAACTTTAGCGTATTTTCCAGTTTCAGCTCATTTCACCCTTGGCAGTCAACAAAATGTCATTTAATAGGATAGGTCAATAGTTCTGCTTTATAATTAACCCAAACTGAAGTTTAGGGGAATTTGGTAGTTTACCAATAACTACATACCTAAAAGAACTTCATGTTGAAATTCAAATCCATGTAACCAAACTGCAATTTCTGCACATGTATTCTGGAACTTAAAGTAAATTAAAAAAAAAAAAAAGGAAGTTAAGATTTCTAAAAGTAAAGTTTCTACAGGATTCAAGCCATTTGTATGAATTAATTATAATAAGGCAATAATGAAATAACCAGTTAGATTTAAGATAGCAGTATGCTCCTACACTGTAAGAGTAATCAAACAGACCTTATGTATACATAGCCACTTGTGGTTAGTACTCATCCAAGCACCCCTGGAGGCTCAGTGGACATAGTGTTCTCTAATTATCATAATCACCTCAGTTTATAATTCAATTGAGGATGCTGAAACTAAGGCCATATATTTTTATAAGGAATCTTAATTCAACTGTACAAAGGAACATGACCTATACTCTTGTAAAAGAGCTTTTAATTAAATAGTAGAGGATAAAGAGCCAATGGTAAATGATTTAATATGGAGTCGTCATAGTAAAAAAAAAGTATAATAAGTTTAAAATACATTTAGTAACCCTATATTCACATCTATGACAATGTTGAACTGTGGGTTTTCATGTCAGTGGGGTCAAGTGGCATAGGAGGTCAGTAGCTGCATATTTAAGGTTGACAGTTTGCATTGTAATTCATGGATATGGCTATTTCCAGTATGAATATCAAATATCTGTCTGCCTTTTAAGTGATCATAATTTAGGACTGCACATTTTAAATAAAAACTGTTTTGCAAGAGTAGAATAAGAATTTCCTTACTCATTTCATCCAACTCAAGCTTTTTTTATTTCTTACATTTTCTCTTTTTGTCATTTTTTTTTCAGTGTCCAATGACGTCTTTCATTTCTTGCCTCATCTGTCTAAACCATGCTCATCTGTTCTCAGCACAGCTGAAATACCATATATTTCATGTAAACATCTTTAGAAAGAATTCTTTTTATTTTCTGAAATATGACTATACTTAGAATATAATAGTCTTACTTTTATGCAAGTTAATTTCATCTCCCCAAATAAATTGTAAGTGCAGAGACTGTTTCAAGCTTCTTTTACATTTTTCTAGCATCCACCCATTTAATCAAATAGGTATTGATTTTTCTATATGAAGACCCATGCTATCTGTTGAGGGAGACACACAGATGACTGAAAACTTGTCCCTGATCTTTAAGAACTTATCCAGTAAAAGAGATAAGAAGCTGTACATGTGACTCCAGTACTAAATGTTATGTGACATAGTATAATGGAAAACAATCAAAAAGACACTGTAGTGTTGCTGCAAGAGGTAGAGGACATTTCTTCTAAGGGATCTTTGAAATATTCAGTGAAACTCTTCTCCTTGTCTGTTTTCTTATCCTAGAATTTTTTTTTAATGTCTGACATTAACACTAGTAATTCTTAAAATCATATATAATGTTTTTCTGGGTAAGGTTTATTGAAAAATACCATTTTAAAATTATGATTTACACATTTTTTTCCTGCATTGTAATGTCTCTGAAATCATGTGTCATATAAATGGTGTTTTACAATCACTTTTGGGGATATGGCAATCATGACATATAGGAAGAAACAATATAAAATTGTCAATATTCAACCATTTCTGACTTACAAAAACAGCAATATTATATAACAATAGCCAGCCCCTTTGTAAATTTTGTTATTCCTGTTCATCTTGCCATCACCTCAGTTATGTTAGCTGCATTATTGTTACCACATATTCTGAGTTTGCTGCCTCTCAAAATGTCCTAAAAATATACTAGATATAGAATTGAAATGAAAAGTAATAGTGCATGCAGAAAGGCGTGGAAACAGAGAATTATGACACAAAGCCAGAGAGTTGACATACCCCTGAGGTAGGACAGTAAAGGTATATTGCTGGCCTTGCTAGCTGGAGGCAAATTGCTTCCAGTAGGCCTTGTGAACAGGAATGGAGAAAAAGGCATTTGCCAAATCAATGGCTGCATAGCAGGTACCAGGTGATGTGTTAATTTGTTCAAGCAATGAAACCACATCTGGTACAGCAGCTGCAATTGGAGTCACTACTTGGTTAAGCTCATGATAACCCACAGTCATTCTCAAAGATCCATCTCTCTTCAGCACAACCACATAGGAGAGTTGAATATGGATGTGATGGGAATCACCACCCATGCATATTTCAAGTCCTTGATGGTGGCATTAATCTCTGCAGCCACTCCAGGGATGAGATATTGTTTCTGATGTACATGTTTATAGGTAGAGGCAGCTCTAATGGCTTCCATTTGGCTTTTTCCACCATAGTAGCCATCACCCTACAAGTTAGAGAGCCAATGTGGGGATTCAGCCAGCAGCTAAGTATGTCTATGCCAATTATGCATTCTGGCTCTGGGGAAATGACTGCAGGATGAGTCCAGGAATGCACTGGATACACTGTAAATCAGACCTGAGCTAACACTCTGTTAATTAC
Source organism: Cacajao melanocephalus (assembly GCA_963573385.1). Classification (NCBI taxonomy): domain Eukaryota; kingdom Metazoa; phylum Chordata; class Mammalia; order Primates; family Pitheciidae; genus Cacajao; species Cacajao melanocephalus. Next base: position 67,380 of record CAUYLG010068936.1, on the reverse strand, counting down.
CTGACCTCCATAAACCTACTTTAACTAGAGGACCAATATTGATGTTTTGGGTCTTGTGGAATCAACATCAGCTCAGAGCCAGTGTCCAGTAGTCCCTCAAAGGTCTGGTTATTCCCCTGTCTCGAATGCAGTTATGCTGTGGTATGGTTTGGCTGTGTCCCCATCCGAATCTCATCTTGAATTGTAGCTCCCATAATCCTCACATGTCATGGGAGGGTCCTGGTGGGAGGTAACTGAATCATGGGGGTGGATTTTTCCCATGCTGTTTTGGTGATACTGAATAAGTCTCATGAAATCTGATGGTTTTAGAAAGGGTAGATCCCCTGTATCTCTCTGTTCCCTTTCACCATGTAAGACATGCCTTGATTTCTCCTTCACCTTCTGCCATGATTATGAGACCTCCCTAATCTAACAGTTACTGTGGAGCTGTGAGTCCATTAAACCTCTTTTTCTTTATAAATTACCCAGTTTGGGGTATGTCTTTATTAGCAGCATGAGAATTGATGGATATAGTATATTGGTACCAATAGATTGGGGTACTGCTATAAGGATACCTGAAAATGAGGAAGCAACTTTGGAACTGGGTAACAGGCAGAGGTTGGAACAATTTGGAGTCAGAAGAAGATAGGAAAATGTGGGAAATTTCTCCCATTTTGAATAGGTGTATTTACCCAATCCCTGTTCCCTCATTATATCTAGGAAGTAATTAACTTGCCTTTGATTTCACAGAATTATATGCAGAAGAGACTTGCCTTGCCTCAGATGACACTTGGGACTGCGGACTTTTGAATGAATGCTGAAATGAGTTAAAACTTTGGGGGACTGTGGGGAAGGCATGATTGGTTTGGAAATGTGAGGACATGAGATTTGGGAGGAGTCAGGGGCAGAATGATATGGTTTGGTTCTGTGTCCCCACTCATATCTCATCTTGAATAGTAGCGTCCAAAACTCCCATGTGTTGTAGGAGGGACCTGGTGGGAGGTAACTGAATCATGGAGGTGGGTCTTTCCCATGCTGTTCTCATGATAGTGAGTACATCTCATGAGATCTGATGGTTTTATAAAGAGGGGTTCTCCTGCACATGCTCTCTCTCTTGCCTGGCACCAAGTAAGAGGTGCCTTTGTTCCTCCCTTGCTTTCTCCCATGATTGTGAGGCTGCCCCAGCCATATGGTACTGTGAGTCCATTAAACCTGTTTTTCTTTATAAATTATCTAGTCTTGGGTGTGTCATTATTAGCAGCATGAGAACGGACTGATAAACCCTGGTAAAAGGCCAACATCTCCCTGGGAAAGGAGGGGAGAAAGATTAATTGTATAAATTGTCAGTAGTGTAGTGGGGTTCTTCCTCAAGGGGACCTGACCTCCCCTTCATTCGAGGGGTTCTGAGTCTGTTAACTAGTTCAAGTCTGAAAATTGATCGAGGGGTCATAATTCTCTATTTTTATTATTAAAATTAGTCTTTTGTCCACTCAACCTGGAAGTTTTCTGCGTATACAAATTATATAAGAATATAGTAGTCCTTCTATCAATTTCACTTCCAGTACACTGTGATTAATTAGCCAACGACAGAGCTCTACATGAGTCAGACTGTTCTGATTGCTGCTTTGCCTCTGCTGTTCATTATGGTAGCTATACCCACCTTGCCTTTGACGGTTGAGTGCTGTCGTTTGGCCCCTGCCACCTTGGAATCCAATTATTACCATTGTGTTTAAGTTTTCCAATTGAGTGATTGTGATTTGACAGAGCTCTTCAAGGATGCTAGTGCTTTCCTCACAAATCTGTTGTGCAAGGTATTGATGAAGGGTGCGTCTTCTGGACCCTCCCAGTTGGGATGAGTAGGTCTAAAGTGACTAAGCCATTCTAGCATTTTAGTCTCCCTAAGCCTTTGGATCCCTTCCTCTACATTAAACCAAGGGAGATCAGGCATTTCTAGCTCACTCACAGTGGGCCATCTTTTGATCCATGTTTCAGTTAACCAAGCAAATAATGATTAGAACCTTTTTTTTAACTCCCAGAGCTGCAATGTTAAATGCAGAATCCCTGCTTAGTGAACCCATATCAATAAATTCAGCCTGATCCAACTTTATATTCTTTCCATCATTAACTCATACCCTTTATATCCATTTTCACAGCTGTTCTCCAGATTTCTGCTTATATTAGTGAGAAAAATCAAGCAGTTCTTTTGGAGTTTGTGCACCTCGTGGGACACACTCTGAACCACCAGCACCTCTAGGGGTCTGCTGGCCCTTGATTTTAGTTATAGGTCTAGAAGCAAACAGGGCTGTTGTGGTGGGTCCTGAGGAGAATTGGCATTGTCTGGCCTGGCAACTGCCTCAGGGGAGGCCATCACTGTTGCCTCAGGCAGTGCATGTTTAATCATCTCCTCAGAGAAAGGTGAAAAGGCTGATGGTAGCAGGGTTGGGGGTAGGGATGTTGTCACTACTGGGCACAGTGGCTCTAGCCTTCATCAGAGTCTTCCCACACATCCCATTCCAAGTTGCAGGAACTCATTCTCTTCTAATCAATGCCCTCACTTTAACAGTAGACACCTGGCGAGGCTGAGTGTGAGCCTTTTGTTGCAGGTCAACCACTCACACAGTAAGGGATTGTGTCTGATTTTCCAGAATGTCAATGCTTTGTTTACAGGAGATAAGACTCACGTAGGGCAATCTTATAAGATTTGAGGCTTAGCATATGTTTCTGGAGCTGGGAATTAGAATCCCTGAGCTCATTGTTTTCTTTCATCACTTTATTCAATGAACTTAGAAGCAACCAACCAATTTCATGATATTCCTTGGTTCTCCACATATGGTTGAAGGTATTATGTATAGAGTCACTAAACCCCTTGCCTCTCAAGAGTGATGAATTATCAAATGCATTATTTTGCATTACTATCTAAACAGTTCATGCCAAGGACTATCAGTGTTCTCTATATTATTAGAAGTAGAGTCCTTAGCATTTTGGGGTTTAATAATATTAAGCAGCCAGCTCCAGAAACCTCAAAACCAGCTAATGAAAATCCATCCTTAAATTCTGTTTCTCTGGAACCACTCCTGATACCAAAATCTGTGTTAGTCTGGATTCTCTAGAGGTACAGAACTAATGGGATAGATATATATATATGATGGGAAGTTTATTAAGGAGTACTGACTCACATGATCATAAGGTGAAATCCCATAATAGACCCACTGCAAGCTGAGGAGCAAGAAAGCCAGTCCAAATACCAAAACCTCAAAAGTAGAGAAGCCAGTGGTGCAGCCTACAGTCTGTGGCTGATGGCCCAAGAGCCCCTGGCAAACCACCCAAGGGTCCAAAAGGTGAAGAACTTGGAGTCTGATGTTCAAGGGTAGGAAGCATCCAGCACAGAAGAAAGATGAAGGCTGGAAGACTCAGAAGTTTGCTCTTTCCACCTTCTTTTGCCTGCTTTATTCTGGCTGTGCTGGCAGCTGATAAGATGGTGCGCACCCAGATTAACGGTGGGTCTACCTCTCCCACTCCACTGACTTTAATGTTAATCTCTTTTGGCAACACTCTCACAGGCACACCCAAAAATAGTACTTTAGATCCTTCAATACAATGAAGTTGACACTATTAACCATCATACTACCGTTTGTCTTTTTGATAGTAGCCCTTCTAACAACTATGAGGTGATATTGCGGTTTTTAATTTCCATTTCCCTGATGATTACTGATATTAAATGTTTTTTGATATATCATTTATATATCTTCTTTGAGAAATGTATATTCAGGTCCTTTGCCAATTTTTCAATTGAGTTATTTGTATTCCTACTATTGAGTTGTTTGTGTACTTCATTTATTTTGAATGTATATACAACCTTATATATTCAAAACACTCTTTTCAAGATGTATAGTTTGCAAATATTTTCTCTCCTTGTATAGGTTGTCTGGAACTATCAACTCTGTTGATAGTTTCCTGATGTTGTTTTGTTTCCCAATCTTAAAAATATCTGTATAGAGCATTCATTTTTCTCTAGTTAATAATGTAAAAAAGATTGCATTGATAATAGTTAGATTCCTAAGACCCTCAGTTCTTTAGAAATGAACTAAATGGCCAGTATTACCATGTACAAAAGTACCTTGAACTTGATTAAACTTATTTTGAGAACTAAAGTTTATAATTTTTAATAATTTTTAAAAATCTTTTAATTTCATTTTTCCATGAATCTTTTGAAGTCCTCTTGTACAACTGTTCATAGTAGTCTCTCATGATTGCTTTATCAATTGTAATGTCTCAGTTAAAATTTTTTATTTATTCGAGTTTTCTCTCTTTTTTTTCTTAGTTTAGTTATAGGTTTGTTGATATTAATTATCAATTCAAGACATCAACTCTTAATTGTGTTAACTTTTCCATTTTTTTCTAATCTTTATTTCACTTATTTTTGTTCTGATCTATATTATTTCCTTCTATATACCAACTTTAAGCTTAATTTTTTCTTGCTTTTCTCCTTTCTTGAGGTGCAATGCTAGATTTTTTATTTGAGATGTTTCTTTTTTTTGATGTAGGTATTTATTGCTATAAACTCTTCTAACTGCTTTTGCTATATCTCGTAGGTATGTTGCGTCTTTATTTTCATGTCTCAAAACATTTTTAAATTTTCCTTTAAATTTCTTCATTGATAATTTCTGTTTAGCTGCATGTTAATTTCCATGTATTTTTGAATTTTCTGAAAGTCTTGCTGTTATTAGTTTCTAGTTTTATACCATTGTGGTCAGAAAAGATACTTGACATAATTTTAATTTTCTTAAATTTGTGAAGACTTATTCTGTGGCCTGACATGTAATCAATACTAGAGAATGTTTTATGTGCAGTTGAGAAGAATGCGTATTCTGCATTTGGGGGATAAAATTTTCTGTATATGCCTATTATGTCTAGGTCGTAGTTTAAGTCTGATGTTTCCTTCTTGATTTTCTGTCTGAATGATCTGTTCGTTGCTAAAAGTGGAGTGTTGATATCCCCTACAATTATTAAATTACAGTGTATCTCTCTCTTCAGATCTAATAATATTTCTCTTGTATATTTAAGTGCTACAGTGTTGTATTCATATTTATTTATAACTGTTATATTCTGTTGCTAAATTGACCCCTCTATCATTATATAATGATCTTATTTGTCTCTTTTTATAGGTTTTACTTAAAGTATATTTTGTCGGTATAGGTATAATTACTCCTGATCTTTTTTGGTTTCTATTTTTGTTGAATATCTTTTTCTATCCCTTCACTTTAAGTCTATGTGTGTCCTTACAGTTGAAGTATGTGGTAGGCAGCATATACTTGGGACTTTTTAATCTATTCAACTAGTCAGAGTCAGTGTCCTTCTATTGGAGAATTTAATGCATTTACATTTCAGATAATTATTGATAGGTAAGGAAGTACTACTACCACTTTGTTTATTGTTTTCTAGTTGTTTTGTAAAATGATTCTTTCTTTCCTCTCTTTTTCTTTCTTCTCTTTCCTCCTTCCTTCCTTTTTCTTTCTTCTTTCTTTTCTTTCTTTCTTTCTCTTTCTTTTCTTTCTTTCTCTCTTTCCTTCTTTCTTTTTTTCTCTCTCTCTTTCTCTCTTTCCTTCTTTTCTTTCTTTCTTTTCTCGCTCTTTCTCTCTTTCCTTCTTTCTTCTCTCTCTCTCTTTGTCTCTCTCTCTCTCTCCTTCTATCTGTTGGAGTTTTACTCTTGTCATCCAGGCTGGAGTGCAATGGTGTGATCTCAGCTCACTGCAACCTCTGGTCCCAGGTTCAAGCAATTTTCCTGCCTTAGCCTCCTGAGTAGCTGGGATTACAGGCTTGCACAACCACACCTGGCTAATTTTGTATTTTTGGTACAAATGAAGTTTCACCATGTTGGCCAGGCTGCTCTCAAACTCCTGTCCTCAGGTGATCTGCCCACATCAGCCTTCCAAAATGTCCAAAGTGCTGGGATTACAGGCATGAGCCACCACATAACACCTGGCCCCTCCCGCCCTCCGTTCCATCCGTGCGGCCCTCCGTCCGTCCGTCCGTCTTTCTTTTTTCTTTCTCTCTCTCTTTCCTTCTTTCTCTCTTGCTCCCTTCTTCTTTCTTTCTTTCCTTCTTTCTTTCTTTCTTTCTTTCTTTCTGTCTTTTTCTTTCTTTCTTTCTTTTTCTTTCTTTCTCTCTCTTTCCTTCTTTCTACCTTGCTCGCTTCCTCTCTCTCTCTTTCTTTCTTTCTCACTCTTTTCTCTCATTTTTTTCTTTCTTTCTCTTTTGCTGTCTTTCTTTGTGTTTGAATATTTTTCTTTAATGGTACATTTTGATTCCTTGCTTTTTAATATTTTTGTATGTAGATTTTTGCTTTGTGATTAATATGAAGCTTGCAAAAAATCTAATAACAGTTTCTTTTAGGCCAATAACATCTTTGATTTTAAAAAACCCACAAAAAAAAACATACTGTTATTCCATTCCTCTCCTCACATTATGACTTTTTGATGTCATAGTTTGCATCTTTTTGTATTGCATATTTCTTAACAAATTACTGTAGCTATTCATTTTTAATAGTTTTGGCTTTTAACCTTCACAGTAAAGATATAAGTGATTTGTGCATCATCTTGATATATGATGAATTTGTGTGATTAGAAATGACATTTATACTTTCACATGTCTTCACGTTACACATTAGCAGCCATTTCTTTCAACTTGAATAACACCCTTTAGTGTTTCTTGTAAGACAGGTTTGATGGAGATGGATTCCCTCTGCTTTTGCTTTTCTGGGAAAGTTTTATTATGCCTTCATTTCTGTAGGACAGATTTGTTGGGTACAGTATTATTGGTTGATAGTTTGTCCCTTTTGGATTTTGAATCTATCATTCTGCTTTCTCCTGGCTTGATAACCTCTTGTTGATAAGTCTGCTCCTAGCTGTACTGGAATTCTATTATATGCTGTTTCCTTCTTTCCTCTTGCTGCTTTCAGGATCTTCTCTTTGTCTTTTATTTTTTGACAGTTTGATTGTACTGTGAACTGGTGTAGCCTTTTTGAATTGAATTGATTAGAGACATTTGACCTTTCTGTATTTCAATATTTACATCTTTCTCCAGGTTTAGAAAATTTTCTGCTACTATTTTATAAAATAAGTTTTCTATCCCTTTATCTTAAACTTTTCCTTTTTGAACTCCTGTGAATGGAATATTTGCTCTTTTGATGCTGTTCCACAAATTCCGTAAGCTCATTGTAAGCTCATTTCATTCCTTTTTATTCTCCCCCACCCCCTTCTGACTGCATGTTTTCAAATAACCTGTCTTGGAGTTCAGGTTATTTGTATCTGCTCAATTAATTCTAATGTCAGTACTTGTTATAGCATTTTTAATTTAGTTTATTGCATTTTTCAGCTCCTAGATTTCTGTTTTACCATTATTATTATTTTGTTCTTCATTAAATTTTCTGATAATTTATTATTTTTCTCAATTTGTTGAATCATTTTTTCATATATCCTGAAGTATTTAAATGGTTATTTTGAATTTTTTTGTCAGGTGGTTTATATATTTTACTTTTTAGGGCCAGTTACTGGAACATTATTTTCTCTGTTTGATGATGTTTCTTTAATTGTTCTTGATCCTTGTGGTCATGTGTCTATGTGTGCATATTTGAAGAAGTATATAGTCATTTCAGTGTTTGTAACTGGCTTTGTCTAGGAAAGCCCTGTGACAGGTATGGCACTGGGGTGTGCTAGAGGCTCAGAGCCACTGAGGGCTGCCAGTCACTAAGGGTTATCTGGAGCATGGAGCTGCTGAAGTAAGCCTGCTGGTGATGTGGTCTAGAGATCAAGTCTACCACAGAAGCCTAAAGCCTGAGGCTGTGTGCTCTAGTCTGGCACCAAGGCACTTCTACAGGCTCAGTCCAAAAGTACTACGATGGAGTATGGCACTATGGAAGTCTTCCCAGTGCTAAGTTTTACTGTAGTGGGCCATGTATTGGAGTCCAAAGCAAAGTCCTGTGCTCACTTCTCTCTCTTCCCTCCGGAAAAATGGCATCTCTCTCCATGCTGTGCTACCTGGGGTTGGGGGAAGAATGATGCAGGTAATGTAAAATTGTCCTTCCTATCCTCTGTATTATCTTCTCATTATTTTGCTACAACCAAGTACTGTGATCGCTTACCTGGTTTTCTTAGCTATTGTGTAGGTATTTCCATGCATCAATGGTTTTCAAATTGATATTTTTTTCGGAGGGTAATTACTAGAGGGCCATACTCTGCCATGTTGCTCTGCCCACCTCTCTCCAGTCAGCATATTTTCTTGCATCCAACTAGAGCTAAAATGTTATCTAATTCACTTTTCTTTTGCATTGTATCATATATGTTTTAATTTTATTTTTAAATTTTCTTTCATATTTGTAAATATTCAGATAAACTGTCATGTACTGGTCATTACCTGTATTTATGACATGATCTCTGTCCTTCATGAAACTACAATCTACATAGAGAGACAAGAGCAATTAACTAATGACTTAAGATGATATTTGACATGATAGAAATACATAAAATAGAAAAGCAAAAACTCAGCACAGATAAGAAGCACTTGGGAATTTGAAAAAGATTTTCACAGCAAGAGAAGATTGCAAGAACTTCAGGAAGGACTCTAACTATGTCTTGAAGTGTGGGTGGAAATTGGATAGAAAAAGAAGAAAAGAGAGCCCAGGCAGTGAGGAATGGGTTACTAGAAAGATGGCATGAGAAAATCCCAACCTTTTTTCAGATTATGAGGAGGCTTGGAGAATGGGATTAATTGTAGATGAGGCAAGGAGAAGACTTGGGACCAGAATGAGGGGGAATATTTAATTAGAGTTTTAATGTATTGGTGTTATGGTGTAGTTAATGATTATCTTGGTCAATTTTACTTATTTAGCTATGGAAACTTTAAATTTATCCAGCACCATTCCTTACTTTTAAATATGTTTTTCATAAATGTTTTCCACAAAACTTTTTGGACTTTTAATTATTAGCCTCTACAAAATGCTATAATTTGTATTTTGAAAGATGTCCATTTAAATCTTCTAGTACAGCCTATACGAGAGTGTAAAAATAGGAAAAAAAATAGATGTTAAGGGAATAGTAGTGTGTTTTGGGAATATTTTGCCCCAAAAGAAAATGTACTCAAAATTTAGCTATTTTTTCTAAATAGTAAACCAAGCTGTGTGTCTCTTGGTTTCAGATGCTATATTAGTTTTCTTTGGTTAAGTAAGAAGTTATAATAACAGTAGCTTGACACCTATGTATTAGCGAAAAGTTCTGTGGGTTAGAAATTCAAGCATACTAGGCTGAGTTTTATGTATAGAGTATCACAAAAATGAAATCAAGGTATTGGCTAGGCTGGGCTCTTATCTGGAAGCTCTAGTAAAATCTCTGGCTCCAAATGCAATATGTTTTGGCAGAATTCAGTTGTTTTCATAGCTGTGAGACTGAAGTCCCCATTTACTTGCTTCTCGTTAGCCAGGGGCTACCTTTAACTTCTAGAGACTGCTCTTCTTCCTTGTTCTTGACCCCTTCCATCTTCAAACCATTTCTCAAAACTTTCTCTTGCTTCAAATCTTTCTTATTTGCTCTTCTGCCTTCTCCTTATATCACTGTTCAAGGAAAACTCTGCTTTTAAAGGATAATTTACTTGGATAGTCTACTTATTTTAAGTTTAGCTTTACCACATAACATAATCATGGCAGAGTGATATTTTCACCTATAATCAAAGGAGATCTTATAAAAAGGTGAGGGTTATTGGGGGTCATTCCTAGAAATCTACCTACCAAAATGTGTATTTGTTTATTGTCAAAAACTTTCTCTTAATATTATACATACTGTAAATACTGCAAATAATAATTGTCACAAAAATGGATAATGACTTAGGGATTAGTGAAAAACTCGTGTGATCCAGAAACAATGACTATGTTTCAGAAAGAATAAAATAAAAATGAAAACACAGCTAAATGATTACTCTTTGGGAAAAAAATTGAACTCAGTTAATGTAACTTTTTAAGCAACTTATACTTTTTGTGCAACACATGATCTTACACTGATACATTCAACAGACGCCCTTTAAAAGGGCAATATGCCACCATTCTGTGAACCATATAAAGTAACTCTTCATTGACTACTCTGGCAACTATTCTAAATCACATTTTGTCCTAATTAGATACCCTAACAGTGAATTAAGATGTTTCATGACTGGGCTGGAAAGAGCGTGATGATGGAGTGGGAGCTGATGGAAAGCTCCCCTTCCTCCCAATATTCTAGATGAAAAATAACATTGTCTGTGTTAAAAATCTGTTACAACTTCAGTAGTTCTATTTCTTCTGAGAAATGTAAAAAAAAGTACACATTCACGAAGAAAGAGAAAACCTATCACAATCATATCAGAGTGATCATATAATTTGACTGTCTACACACCCGTCCTGACCTCCTCTGAATCCTAAGTGCTTAGAGCTCATTACTACTTCTCCATGCCCATCGCTGCTTCAGCTAAGATACAGAGTCATCACATCTGCCATGGCTAGTAGTCTTGACTACAAAGTCAACAGGTATTCTTCTCCCAAACACACTACAGTATGCCCTGTGTCTGACTTCTCATTTCTAGAATACTGGTGCATTTTTTGGTGCTCTTCAGCATAGTAACTGGTCATGGCCCAGTTGAGGTTTATTCAGTGATATTTATTGCTTTGTTCAATAACTATTAGTCCAAATACCTTGTAAACTGGATTATATTAGGTACTATTCATGCCTAATAATTATCCTAAAGGTAATTTTTCTTATGATTATCTAATTATAATTATCCTAAGGATGAAGAAATAATTTTCCCAATTAAAAAAATTTACAAATGTTTATTGAAAAGACAGGTAAGGAGAAAAATTGTAAGATTACTTGAAACATAAATTTCAAATTTTTACAAAATTACTCTTTCAAAAGATCCCATATAAGGTAAATTTTAAATTGTTTTTATTTGCTATAAAATTAGCACATATACCATTCTTATCAAAATGAACAAGAAAATGTATTACATTGCCATGAGTGGGTGAAGGGCGTGATCTATTCTACCTGGGCAGGAGAGACAGAAAGCTAGGAAAGTTAGAGGAGCTGGGTCTTCTACGATGAGTTGGTGTTGAAGAGGAGAATTGGGGAGAAAATAGGTAAATGTAGAGAGGCATAATAGAGTAAAAGACCATAGTAAGCATTAAGGAAAGGGAAGAGAAAAAAAATTAAAAGAAGATATGATTTTGATAGATCTTGTCTACCATGCTTAGAAGTGTGTCATAAGGATGGTGGTCCAGAATTTCCAGCTTTGCCTGTGAATTGCTGCAAAATGAGGGACTCATACAAGTCCCTAGACCATCAGGGATGAATAGAATGATAGAAAAGATCTCCAACCTCACTGAAACCCCTCCTACTGCTTTAGAGTAAGCAAGATGATCCTGAAAAATACCCACTTTTGGAAAGAAAAATATTTCATAAATAAATAATGCATATCTTTATTTTAGATGGAATATTGAAGTGAGGACAATGCTGTTAACATTTTATGCTTAAATTATTTTATTTTGTATTACTATACATTTTGTTCCAGTTTACCTTTACAAAATGGTGCATTTTCATTTCCTCCATTTGCAGGAATATTTAGTCATGCAAAGTCCTTGCCTTTGAGTACTGCTTTATTCCTGTTTGTGCTGTTAAAGTTCAGCCAGATGGAACTTGTCCAAGCCCTTATTTCTATCAGACATTTGAACAGCTGGGATTCTGTAGTTTCTGAGTTTGAAGAAAAAGATCTGCAGAGATCCTGTCACCAAGGGCCATGTGCTTTCATGATCTCGCCTAGAAGCTTTATATTTACACAGTTTCATTTGAAAAAAGCTAACATTTGTAATTTAGGCCAGGATGAAAGAGAGAGTGAGAAGGAATTGCTTCTAATATCTGGCTTTTAACATTGCAGGACTTTTGTGATTGCTTTGCTAAATCCATTTTAGAACATTGTAATTATGTTGTTATTCTATCTTGTGAAGTATTTGGCATGAAGCATAGATTTAAGTAGTTCTAGAATGGAATTTTTTTTGGAGGAGGTTAAGATTCACCATGTTTAACTTATATTGCTAAATGGAAGATAATTATGACAAATTGGTGCTGGTATAGCCTGTGAGATTTATCTCAAGGCTTAAGTAGAGTTCAAAAAATTTGTCTTTTTTTACACTACCAAAAAAAAAGAAGTTATTTTAAATTGTGAAAGTAGGTATCAGTAGGATTTACACAAAAATATTTCTTCCTTATTCTCATTTTTTCAATTGCTTCACATAATGTTCATGCAAACTAACTTTCAAAGTTTTGTAAAAAATAAAATTCAACTTGTTTCATGTTGCCCTTGGGGACATGCTGAAAGTCTGAACAAATACTATGTTTAGATTAGGACTATCTAGTTTTGATATAGATAAAGCTATGTTAAAATAAGAATGACCTTTAAAAATCCAAAAATACTGGATAATACGAAGATTTTGTAGTAAAAGGGTGTAATAACAAAAGAGCAGGATTTTCAAAGCAATGTAGTTCTGACTGGAAGTAAAGTCAAAAGATTTGAGAATGACATCTGTTGAACAATACAGTGCATAACACGAGTCACATATGGTAGCATTTTATTTGGATAGCTCATTAGTTGCATATTGAACCTTATTAAACAGTAACATAGTGTTAAGCTTTAAAATAGTAACATGCAAATGGATCTATGCATAACGTACAGAGTTCCTTCAATAATTATTTTTATTACAGGTAATACTTGGAAAATTACCATGGTCTTGACAAGAATATTAGAGTAGAAAGGGACTCCTAGAAATCACTTGGTCCCAATTTTTAATTAATTGAGGTATAATTTATACGCAATAAAACACAGATCTTAAGTACTTAGTCCAATAAAAATTGACAGTTATTGACACAATATGCAAACACATGACCAATGAAAATACTGAACACTTTTATCTCCCCACAAAATTTTCTTATGGCCAAGTCAATATTGACAGCCCCCCTTCACCCAGAAGCAATCTTGTTTGAATTTCTATTACCTTATCTTAGTTTTACTTGATCTAGAACTACATAAAAATGAAGTGATTTATTATGCACACTTTTATGTTAGGCTTCTTTAGCTCAATATAATATTTTTGAGATTATTCACATTGTTTTGTGTATGAGCATTTGATTCTTTTTAAAAAATGTCTGAATTGCATTTTGTTGTATGAATACAACACAATTTGTTCATCAGATTTCCATTTGTGGACATGCAGTTTATTTTCATGTTGGGACTGTTATGAATAAAGCTACTATGAACATATTTGTACAAGTCTTTTTGTGGACACATGTTTTTATTTCTCTTGAGTAAATACCAAGGAATGGAACTGCTTGGTCATAAAGAGATTGTATAATTAGCTTTATGAAAAACTGCCAAACTAACTTCCAAAATGGTAATACAGTTTTTCACTTCCACTAGCAATTTAGGAGAGTTCTACTTGCTTCATTTTCTTGTCAACACTTGACAATGTCTGTGTTAATCTGTTCTTGCATCACTATCAAGAAATACCTGAGACCGGGTTTATAAGAAAAAAGATTTAAATGGTTCATCATTCTGCAGGCTGTACAGGAAGCATAGCTCTGATATCTGCTTCTGAGGAGGCCTTAGGAAGCTTTGACTCATGGCAGAAGGTAAAGCAGAAGTAGGCATATCATATGGCGAGAGTGGGAACAAGAGAAAGAGAAAGGATCAGGGGGTAGAGGTGCTGCATCCTTTTAAGACACCAGACCTCAGGGGAACTCACTATCACCAAGACAGCACCAACTCATGAGGGATCCACCCTCATGAACCAAATACTTCTCACTAGGCCCCACTTCCAGCATTGGGCATTATGATTCAACATGAGATTAGTTCAGGGACAAATATCCAAAGTATGTCAATATTATTTTCATAATTTTTTTACCCAATCAAGTGAAAGTTGATATGGTTTTGCTCTGCGTCCCCACCCAAATCTCATCTTGAATGTACTCTCATAATTCCCATGTGTTATGAGGGGGACCTGGTGGAAGAATATTTGAATCATGGGGGCAGTTCCCCCATACTGTTCTCATGGCAGTGAATCAGTCTCACGAGATCTGATGGTTTTAACAGGGGTTTCTGCTTTTGCATCTTCCTCATTCTGTCTTTGCCTGCTGCAATCCATATGAGATGTGACTTGCTCCTCCTTGCCTTCTGCCATGATTGTGAGGCTTCCCCAGCCACGTGGAACTGTAATTCCAATTAAACCTCTTTCTTTCAAACTGACACAAGAACAGAAAATCAAACACTGCATGTTCTCACTCATAGGTGGATGTTGAACAATGAGAACACATGGGCACAGGTTGGAGAGCATCACACACTGGGATCTGTTGGGGGGAACTAGGGGAGGGACAGCGGGGAGTGGGGAGTTGGGGAGGGGTAACATGGGGAGAAATGCCAGATATAGGTGATGGGGAGGAAGACAGCAAACCACATTGCCATGTATATACCTATGCAACAATCTTGCTTGTTCTTCTCATGTACCCCCATATGTAAAATGCAATAAAATATATATTTAAAAAAAAACCCTCTTTCTTTTGTAAATTGCCCAGTCTTGGGCAGGTCTTAATCAGCAGTGTGAAAATGGACTAATACAGTAAATTGGTACCAGTAGAGTTGGGCATTGCTGAAAAGATACTCAAAAATGCAGAAGTGACTTTGGAACTGGATAACAGGCAGAGGTTGGAACAGTTTGGAGGGCTCAGAAGAAGACAGGAAAATGTGGGAAAGTTTGGAACTCCCCCGAGACTTGTTGAATGGCTTTGACCAAAATGCTGATAATACGGACAATAAAGTACAGGCTGAGGTGGTCTCAAATGCTGAGATGAGGAAATTGTTGGGAACTGGAGATATGTTTTATTATGTTTTAGCAAAGAGACTGGAAGCATTTTGCCCCTGCCCTAGAGATCTGTGAAACTTTCTACTTGAGAGAAAGAGATGATGTAGGGCATCTGGTGGAAGAAATTATTAAGCAGCAGAGCATTCAAGAGATGATGTGGGTACTGTTAAAGGAATTCAATTTTAAAAGGGAAGAAGAGCATAAAAGTTCAGAAAATTTGTAGCCTGACAGTGCAATACAAAAGAAAATCCAATTTTCTGAGGAGAAATTCAAGCCAGCTGCAGATATTTGCATAAGAAATTAGGAGCTGAATGCTAATCCTCAAGACAATGGGGAAAACGTCTTCAGGGCATTTCAGAGACCTTTGTGGCAGCCTCTCCCATCACAGACCTGAGGTCTAGGAGGAAAAAATGGTTTCACAGGTAGGCCCGGGGTCCCCATGCTTTATGCAGCCTAGGGACTTGGGGCCTTGTGTCCCAGTTGCTCCAGCTGTGGTTGAAAGGGGTGAATATAGAGCTTGGCCATGGCTTCACTGGGTGCAAGACCCAGGCCTTGGCAATTTCCACGTGGTGTTGAGCCTGCAGGTTCACAGAAGTCAAGAATTGGGGTTTAGGAACCTCTGCCTAGATTTCAGATGTATGGAAATGCCTGGATGCCTAGGCAGAAGTTTGCTGCAGGGTTGGGGCTCTCATGGAGAACCTCTGCTAGGGCAATGTGGGATTGGAGTCCCCACACAGAATCCCTACTAGGGCACCACCTAGTGGAGCTATGAGAAGAGGGCCACCATCCTCCAGACCCCAGAATGGTAGATTAACCTACAGCTTGCACTGTGTGCCTGGAAAAGCCACAGACACTCAATGCCAGCCCATAAAAGCAGCTGGGAGGGAGGCAGTACCCTGCAAAGCCACAGGGGTGGAGCTGCTCAAGGCCATAAAAGCCCACCTCTTGCATCAGCATGACCTGGATGTAAAACCCAGAGTCAAAGGAGATCAATTTGGAGATTTAAAATTTGTCTGTCCTGCTGGATTTTGGACTTGCATGGGCTTTGTAACCCCTTTGTTTTGGGTTTCTTCCATTTGGAACAACTCTACTTACCCAATAACTATACCCCTACTGTATCTAGGAAGTAACTATCTTGCTTTTGATTTTACAGGCTCAAAGTCAGAAAGGACTTGCCTTGTCTCAGATGAGACTTTAGACTATGGACTTTTGGGTTAATGCTGAAATGAGTTAAGACTTTGGGGGACTGCTGGGAAGGCATGATTGGTTTTGAAATGTGAAGACATAACATTTGGAGGGGCCTAAGGATACGGTTTGGCTTTGTGTTCCTACCCAAATCTTATCTTGAACTGTACTCCCATAATTCTCATGTGTTGTGTGAGGGACCAGGTGGAAGATGATTTGAATCATGGATGTGGTTTCCCCCATATCGTTCTCATGATAGTGAATAAGTCTCAGAAGATCTGATGGTTTTATCAGGATTTTACACTTTTGCATCCTCCTCATTATCTCTTTGCCTGCTGCTATCCATGTAAAATGGGATTTTCTCCTCCTTGCCTTCTGCCATTATTTTGAGACTTCCCCAGCCATATGGAACTATAAGTTCAATGACATCTCTTTCTTTTGTAAGTTACCTAGTCTTGGGTATGTCTTTATTGGCAGCATGAAAACAGACTATACCAAAATGGTAAATCATTGGATGTAATTTGTATTTTGTTTTTGGCTACAGTGACATTGAACAGCTTTTTATGTGCTAATTGATCACTTGTGTGTCTTATTTTGTGAAGTGTTTATCCTAGTATTATGTCTATTTTATTCTATTGATTACTGATTTGTAGAGGATTTTAATATGTTATATATGTAATATTTATATCAGATATATGTCTGATAACTTTTTTCTCCTAACGTGTTACTTGCATTTTCGTTTTCTTAATAGTATTTTTTAAACTGTCTCTTTTAAATAGCAGAAATTTAATTGTGATGAAATTAACTTTATCAGTTTTCTTTTATGGTTAGTATTTTCGTGTCTCAAGAAATGTTTGCTTGTGCTGGGGTTACAAAGATTTTCCTATATTTTCTTCTATAAGCTTTATAATTTTATCATATGTGTAGGTCTTTGATTCATCTTGAAATAATTCTTATCTATGGTGTGAGGAGGGGGTAAAGTTTATTCTTTCTATATGAATGTTCAAGTGTTCATGATGATATAGAATGTACGTATCAGTTTTTGAGAGTTGTCTGTTTCAATTTGACTCATGAATAAATGTACATATATTTTTTAAATGTCACATATGAAAAAATAATGTTTTAAAGAAACTGACTAATCATATATGTGGATTGACTAAATTTTTAATTTTTTAAACATTAGTATTTTAATATTTCTCCTCCAACATTCACCAAATACTTAGTAAACATTTATTGATTGAATAATTGAATGACTGCTGTGGCAAAGCCTTTATAATTTATTGGTTTTTGTCCTTTTCTATTTATCATATATCTTTTCAGTCCCTTTACAGGGTTTGTACATAATTTGGCAACTCAATGAAGTCATCATGTGAAAATCTGATTTCTTATCCTATGATATTAATAACATTTTGTCTCATTTTCTTGTCATATATCTCCCCCAAACATTTCTGGTTACATGTATTTTTAAACTGTCCCTGTCTTAATTCCTCCTTTTGCCTTGAAACAAGTTCGTGTGAAACAAATTATTCATTTTTCAACCTTACTAGTCACCAAATTTTATCCTTTCTCCTTCTTCACTCCTTTAGTTCTGTGTTTCTCAAGTGAAGTGCTATGATACATTTCTAGCAATCTGTGACTTTTCCTATGAGAAATTTGAGTTTTCACTTTAAGGAAATTTTATGAAATAGCCTTATTCTGTTTCATCTGTGTGAGAACTTTAAAATGAGGATTTATTAGAGTTTTAGAACTGCCTTTGAATTTCTGTTTTTAAGGCAGTCATGACCAAATCACTTAATGATTAAATCTTTTCAAGTTCTTGAACATAAGATGTGTGGATTGCTGACATTAATAGATTGTTGAAGAAGTAATTTACACTCTTGGTTTCTCTGCCCTCTTTCCTCCTTCTTTCCTTAGCAGTTCCTTGTCATTTGGCTTTGTCTTCCACCATTTTATTAAAGTTGGAAGTTGTTCTCCTAACAATACCACTAGCAGCCCAGGCCACCCCTCAGGCCAAAAGAGGCAGATTGGATAGTAATTGGTTCCCCTTCCATTATTGTTACAATGAAGTGTTTGATACTAAACTCCAAAATTCAGGATGCTTGACTCAAGTATATCAATGAAGCCCTGTGATGTATTTTTCCTTCTAGTCTTCTTCACAGACAACCACAGGCAGGAACTGGCATATTGTGAGGTCATGGAACTGCTCAGCTTCAACAGTTTCACCTTGTCACCACATATTGTCCCAGTGCACAGGGCTTGGGCTTTTGTCTTAGTCACTTTTCCTAAGTCATGAGTAGATCCCTGGACTGCATACTGTTCCCTTCCTAATCACTGTCCTTATAACATTTCTGTTTTCTGTGCTGCCTTGTTCCAGCCTATCCCTCTATACAGGAAATAGCATTTTGTCTTATGGCTCATCTTGGTGTTTGAGCCTTTTCTCCTACAGGAACACTCCCCGGGTGCTAACCATTGTTCTGCCTCACTCCTAAGCATTCAGTCAGTTCCTAAATTTCTCTGTGTTCTGTTTTTTCCCTCAGATTGGTTCTCTAGTGTGAATAACTTTGGAATTTGGACCTGAGATTGTGGCATAGCACCCTCTTAGACATTGTAACTTCTCACTGTTCAGGGTCAGACAAGGGGGTGGAATTTGTTTCTCCAGTCCCCATCCTGCCTAGCCCTAAATTCCTCACGAAATTAGAAAGTTATACATCCTTTGTACCTAAGGAACTCCTGTAATATGAGCATATAACAGTGTTACCTGTTTAATTCTTTGTAGTTACTATTTTTACATCCTGGTCTGTGACATGTTCAAAGTTTTTCTTAAAAATGCCTTTTAAAAAAGAACACTGAAACCCATTCCTGCTTACATATAGATAAAATGATCACAATTATCATTTTATCAAACAAATATTTATTGAATTTATGCTACACAGCTAACTTTTTTATTAAGATAAATTCCACATTTTTACCAATACTTCTTTCCTATCTAATGTCAAACAGAATACCTTCCTCCTCACAGCAGTTATGCTGTAGATGAGTTGTGTAAATACAAGAGTTACATAAATAAAAGTAAAACCACAGCTTTAATGTATCCTTAGAACACTTATATCTTGATATGCAAGTCAAGATATGCACATTTGAAAAAGATGATGCCAATTAACAGTAATATAAATATGTCAAAGTTGGCTAGGAGTGGTGGCCCATGCCAGCACTTTGCGAGGCTGAGGTGGGTTCATTGCTTGAGTTCAGGAGTTTGAGATCAGCTTGGGCAACACAGCAAGACTTTTCTATACCAAAAATACGAAAATAAAAATTAAAAAAAGCAAGCATGGTGGTGCACACCTGTGGTCCTAGCTACTCTGGAGACTGAGGTGGGAGGATTCCTTGAGCCCAGGGAACAGAGGTTGCAGTAAGCCAGGATGGTGCCACTGCACTCCAGCCTGGTGACAGAGTGAGACCCTATCTCAAAATAATTAATTAATTAATTAAACATTAATTCATGTTGTAGGTTATTTTAACATTTATTATAAAAGTAAGATAATTATGCATGATTTTTAATGAAGCAAGATAATACTGTGTGTTAGGATCACCTAAACAAATGGTTATTACTATCGCCTGTGGGAGGAGTCATTTTTATCCTAAAGAGCATCCATGACCTCCCAGATCTCAAGTATGCAAATTGTTAGGGAAAAACTTTAAAAGTGTCTGTTATGGCAAAACTGTAAACGCATCAGTTCTTCTTCCTGTCTGCTGAAACACTGTCGGGGAGTCCACTTGTGCTCTTACCGGGAGCTTTTCATCACCTGTCTCTGCAGTCTTCTCCCTTTGCTCAGCTCCTGAAGTTCCTGTTAATAATCAACTTTTATCAGAATAAGTTTTCATCTCAGGAGGCCTGATAGTCATTTTATAAAAATAACATTTCAAATAAAATATTACTTGGGGAAGTTTCTTCTGGTTTTCTTCTCTTAACAAAACAGAATTTGGCAGGGCCTTGATCTTAAATAGAAACTGATGCCTGTAGGTATTAAAAGAAGAATTTAATATGGAAGAAGTCTATATTTAAGAAATGTTTATAGTACATACTTTATAACTACTTTTTTTCATAATCTTTTTTTGGAACTGTCGTTCTAATGTTTTTCAAAGATTTTGGAATCAAGTGACATTAAGTTGTGATTCCATCCAGCTGCTGCTTTGGATGGGCAAACATTTTCTGCTTAGCCTATACCTCTGGGAAAACTTTTCCTTTGTATTTCTCAGACATGATAATTGCGTTTGAGTCATTCTCCTTCTCTTTTGCTCTACCTTGTGGTAAGCCTTTAGAACCTCTTTTTGCAGTTTTTCTTTCTTTTTTCTTTTATTCTGGGTCTTTGTTGGAAGGTTTCTGAAGGCTCCTGAAAGATTGTAACTTCAGCATGTTCAATGATAATTCATTCAACAAACTTCTAATCTCCTATAATCCCATAACTTTTCTGTTTCAATGGCATACTCACATGGACCTGTCTTTGAGATCTTGAACTTTAGAAGTCCCCTTTCTGATCACAATCTTGTTTTAAAAGTCCCCTTTCTGATCACAATCTTGTTTCTGTCTTTCTATAACACATACGAGCTCATCATAATCTCTTCCTCCCAGTTTGTCACTCACTCTTGGCTTTCTGTCTCTTTCTATCCAGACTGGAACTCATTATAAATCTAACAGCAGTCTCACCAGTAACAGCAGTCTTGCCACATTCTCTGGTTTCTGGCTTGACAGATCTCAGCTCAATCATCTACCCCTTCCAAGCTGCTCCTTGCCTGAGTGGTGCTTAAGAAAAATTGCCTGACATTGTCGTCAGTCATCTTTAAATAAAACTTCAGTCACAGTTAGCTCTTCTTGATTCCCCATCAGTCTCTCACATTCTCTCACCAATTGTCTGAAATCTTTACAAGTTTCCTCAAACACTCAACCTCAGCAAACTGTCCATTATCATCCTTTCAAGGGACTAGAGTCCATCAGGCATGCAACCTATTAATTTTGTTCATCTCTATGTCAAAGTTTATCTAATTAATCAGCCACCCTTTCTTCCTATTTTCTTATCTTGCAGGAAAAAGATGAACCTCCTTTCTAAGGCTCCTTTCACACTTACCTTCATTTCAAGTAATGAGTTTATCTCTAAACTTCCATTTACACTACACTTAATTTTGATTCATTGCTTCTAATTCCTCATGTCCAATTTATTTGTTATGACACTGCAATTTGACTTTAGTTCTTTCCATATCAATGGAACTTCTCCAAGGTCTGAAAAGCATTACCTGATGGTCAAATGTTTTTTTCTGAGTCTCTTTTTCTTCTCATCTTCCTTGACTTATGCTGCAGGATTTATTCACTGCTGACCACTTCTTCATAGTGTTCTACAAATGTACTACTTTATTTGTGTGACACCCCAGAGGCCTGAAATCCACTAGAGGTAATCTTGGTAAAGATACAGCTACTATGCAACATCTCTCCCTCATTTTAAATAAATGCTTCGTCAAACTGGAAAGAGACCACTCTACTTATATTTTTATTGCAGCTACCTTTTAAGCAATCAATTCTATTTTAAATAGGTTACATATAATTATATTTTATGTCTTCTAAATAGATGTTAACAAAATGAAACAATAAACCTGTGTGATAAGAAGCTATTACATAAAAACAATGTATCAAGAAGATTAGCTTAATAAGAATGTACACTGCTTAGGCTTGCGAAAAGAGAAAATGGAGTCACTGCGTTAGGCATTCTTGTTAGGTGACTTTTGAGGATGTGATTAGAGACAGACAGAATGCAGAAATAGAGAGGGATAAATATCCTACTGAATCAGGCTTGCTGAGACAGATCAAATTTGAGATCAAAAGATGGGGAAATAATCTAAGGTGGCATATATAGTGGTTCCAACTTGATTTGACATTAAAAAAGATTTAGTGACTATTTAAGAATGTTTTATCCAAGTCTACCTCCCTACAACCAGGACAGTTGAGTAACCAAAATATGCTACTTCTTTAGATAAAAACCTAACATTTTCCTTTCCAAAAGGATAGTTTATAAATCTTGAAATAATAATGTGACAGCAGCTACCATTTAATGAGTGTCCACTTTGGGCAAGGAAGGGATTTCGTATATTTACCACTTAATCATAACTCCCAATTCTGTAAGGAGAGATTTATTATCCTTATTTTTCAGATGTGGAAAATGAGTCTCAGAGAGTTTAGATAACATGCCCAAGGTCACTCAGCTGGAAAATAAAATGGACTCCCATCCCAAGTTGCCAGTCTTCAAACTTCTTGCTCTACCTTTTCATGACATTGGATAAAGTTCTAGATTCAACAATGGAGAGTTGCAGCCCTACGTTTCTGTTATTATGCAACAACAGATGAATCATTTCATCTCTCTCAGCTCCAGTGTAGTCTTCTGAAAAAAAAAAAGGTGATGAGAAGTGTAAGGAGAAAATCAGTGAAACTTGAAATGTAGACATTCTATAAGACAAGTGACATGGTTTCTTCAACAGATAAATGACATGAATAATAAAGAGTGGGAAGGGGAAAATGTAATAGACTGAAGGAGACTTAACAAACATATCTACCAAATGCAATGTCTGGCTTTTGTGTGGGTGGGGCTGTGGTGTTCTTGACTTAAGAAACTGAAAAAATATGTATGAGAAAATAATAAAATTTGAATATGAACTCCGTATTTGATGATACTAATAAATTATTGAAAATGTGATAATGATATTAGAAAATGTTATGGAAAAAGTGCCATCTGTTAATACTGAGGCATAAACTGGTGAGGTGATCGTAAATGTGAGGTTTACTTTACAATACTCTTAGAAATATAAGCAGAGTGGAGATGGATGAGAAAAGATTGGCAAACGATAATTGTTGAAGCAGAGTGGTGAATGTATGGTAATTCATGATACTAACGTCTCTACTTTTGTATGTGTTTTAAATTTTTCAGAAGAAAAAGTAAAAGAAAGACAGAGACTGATGATGGTTTCATGGATATAAATTTATCTACCAAATGATCAAGTTGTATACATTAAATATATAAAGCTTTTTGTATGTCGTTATATCTCAATAAAGTAGATATTTTTAAGACAGATAAGAAATAAAAATAAGATATATATTTTCAGGTTCATGTTTATATTTTGGCTTTAAAAAATTATATATTAAGGCATCTGTGCATGGCAAAATAATAATTTTATTCTTTCAATTATTTTTTAAAGTATTAAATACGAACAGGATTTTTAAAAACTCACTGAGTAACCTGTAAATGCTACTTGTCCCATCAAATGCAGTTTCACACTTGAATTGGCTTTGCTACATTGCCACGTTAATTTGTTAGGACTCTTCTATCAAGAAATTAAGTACCTAAGATGTAAGGAAGTTCTTTTGTTCCACTTGACATTTTATTGACAGAACAAATTCCCACCACTAGATTTTAAAATATATTAGAGTGTTTTTATTCTAAAATGTAATACAGATTTTAAGTTTTTAATGCTGGTTTGAACTTGAAATATAAGAAGATAAAAGGATTAAAAAAACTTTGTGAGTAAATTTACTGATTGTATCATGTAATATGGATATCATACTCTTGTAAACAAATGAGCAAATTATTTTTACATCTGATTCTAGTGTTTCCAGTCATAAGAGACTAAATAGTTGCAACAATTAACAATAATTCAATGAGATAGTTTTCCTAAAAGAGCCTTAATTTTAAACTCAGCTGACATATATTTTTAAAAATCTTTTCCACATGACTTCTAAATCAAGGAATTAACAAAAACAGGCTTGTTTATTTTTTGTAACTTGAAAATTTAAAAAAACATTTCATATTTTTGACCAAAAGAAGCAGGTTTTATTTTTGCCTGCATTAGAGATAACTACATAGTGATCAATGTTAATTTGAAGAAAGATGATCAACAACTAAATGAAATCTCACTTGCCTTTTGTTTGCAACTTTTGTCAGATTTATGATTATCTTGTCACAGTAACAAAGCCCACAATGATTTAATATAAGCTTGTGACAACGATGCTTTACTCTGTTTATTTCTGTACCACTCTGATTGCTCAAGGATCTGCTCTCATTGTTCCACATTAGCCATGACTGCCAAGCCCACTAGTCAAAACAATTTCACAATTGAACATTAATGGACTGAAGAACATTAGCAGAAGCAAATAGAAGCAGGATACCATAGTAACCCATGTAGTCTGAGGAAATAATGTTCTATTAAAGGGAAAGCTAACGTCCCAAAATAAAGCTTTACATAAACAGTCTGGCTTCTCATACTTAAAATGTCTCTTCATGTGAAATGAACTTTCAATTTCATATTGTCCATATTCCTCGTTTTAATCATAGTACTTTAAAAATTCTATGAATATTTAATTCATTTTTCAAATTTTAGAACAATAGGTTATTAAATTAATGAGGATGGGGATACAGTTATTGTATAGAGCAGTGGTTAGTTTAGGGTGTTTAAGGTTATGTAATGAACTTTAAGGGATACAACAGGCAAATCATAATTGATAGATCAATGTGATTTTAGATCCAGCTCTAACAGAAATGTCACCTCACCCATAAAGGTGTTTGGGAAACATATTTCTCATTCTATCTCTTTTTTCTCATCTTTTTACTGATATTGGTCAATCACCTGTTTATGAACAAATATTTTTACAGTGGATCTTATCTTTTTTTGAGGAAAACTCTTTAATACTGGAACTTTTGGAACCACCCTTGAGAGGACTACAAAAGTCAAAATAGTATGAAACACATAAGGAATAATTAAATTTTTAAAATGACTCTAGAAGAGAAACTTCTCACAGTGGCTGCTCCTATAAGAGTAATCACAGTTTCTCACAATTCACGTCATCACTTTTCAACAGTGTGTCGCTGACTTTAACTGTTTATTGCCAGATGAACATCTCTAGTACTCAGGAGGCAAATTCCTGCACGTTGCACTCCTTTTAACATCTCTCTCTTTTTTTTTTTTTTTTTTGAGACAGAGTCTCACTCCGTCACCATGCACCAGGCTGGAGTGCAGTGGCGGACCTCGGCTCACTGCAACCTCCGCCTCCTGGGTTCAAGCAATTCTCCAGCCTCAGCCTCCCGAGTAGCTGGGACTACAGGCACGCGCCACCACGCTCAGCTAATTTTTTTGTATTTTTAGTAGAGATGGCGTTTCACCATGTTGTAACATCTGTTAACAGTTGGCAGTACACCTCAGAGGGGTGTGGTAACTAGCAGAAGTGAGAACCATTGATTTATTGACTGTCTGTGAGATACAACACCCTTTAATAAGTTTTAGGCACTTTTTTCATCTGTAGTTTGATTTCAGTTATGTGGAGGATAATACAGCATGAGGGATAGATTTCTAATCAAGGAGGCTAACAAGTAGAGATTTTTAGCATACATTCAATCAAAAGAATTCTGGGATGAGTCAGCACATTTTTAATAATGAGAAACAAAATCAAGTCTAAACAATATTAATTCTGTCACTGCAGGCCCAAGACACTTGTAAGAGAAAGAGGCACTGGTAAGAGAAAGGAAGGAATAAGGAGAACATAGGATGAATAGAAATAGGAAAGAAGGGGCACATGATGAGCCAGCAATTTACAACCAAGAATTAACAGGGATGTGCATTGCTGTTAGTTTTATAATTTGTCCATTTTGTGACTGAGAAGCTGACTTAGTTTAATCTGATTCTCCTTGCTTTGTAATACATATTTAATATATTTATACTATGCTAAGGTAAATGTATAGGGTTCAAAATTATGCCAACAGAGGAATGATCCAAAAAATGGAGCTGTATTTAATTTCATAAAAACAGGAGAAAATAGCAAAAGTAGAAATAATCAGTTATTTTAATGGTTAGCTTGCAAAGAGGAATCACATACGTTCACTGTGACCTATATGCAGGATGACTGGACCTGCACATTTACCTGGCATCATCTCAGTTTATACCTGCTGTCCCTGTGTAAAATTACTAAGAGCATCCTATTTCATTCTTAAAGAGTTCTGGTCTGCATGATAAAGAATATGAACACTCTACTCATAAATTAAAGTTATAGTGATACAGATTTTTACTCAAAATTATGAAGAACTTTGTACAAATTGAAATTGTCCAGTAATGAAAGGCATCACATTAAGAACCAATAGAAACACTAGCAGTCCTCAATCAGATGCTGAAAAACTATTAGCAATGAGTTTTTAAGAGGCCTAAACCAGATAATGGTTAGAGCAGCAGATGTATTCATTTGAATTATGTGAAAGGGCCAATATTTGTCTGTTTTAGACATATAAAATGTCAGTTTTTTAACTGAATACAATGTCTGTTTTAGATGTATGAACATGTCATTGAACTAACTGAATACAATGTCCACCAACACCTTAGAGTCTATTTTATATTTATTATGCTGTAAAAACACATTCCATGTTTGAAAAGTAATATTTTTTAACTATAAAATCTTAAAAGTTCTCCATTAGGAAGTATAAAAATTAAACTATATCTTTATCTGTTACAAATGTAGTAAGATATTAAAATAGAAGGGATAGCACTGAAAGTTGAGAGAAAAATTGAGTGTATTTTAATGCCATGCTGTCCTGAAATGTCAGAGCTATGTGCTAGCTTTTCCTGTGAGGGGTAAGATTCCTAGCAAAGAATTCAGAATAGGGTTTTTTTTTTTTTTTTTTAAACCAAAGTCTTCTAATATAGTCTGAGAATGCTATAAAAACCATGTTAAATTAAACCAAAATTGATAGAATTTAAGATTACTGAGGGGAATTTTATTGAACCAAAGAAAACACACAGCAAGAAACAAAGGAGAAAATATGAAGTTAACGCACATGGGACAAGGAGTAAGATGGGGAGAAGGACTGCCCTGCCTGAATCCTGTAATACACTTGCTTATTATGTATGCCCTGCCTGTCTCTTGGCAACGTCAACCTTTCTTACTGAAGGTATGGTTCTAAAGACTAGAGTTGCCATGAAGAAGAGGACTCAGGGAAGGAAGGTACTTAGAGCCAATATATCTTTGTTCTACTGGAGATATTTAGGGCTGAGACCTGGGTAATTGTTGTAGCTTTCACATGACCTGCTGAATAGTCATGTCTTTTCTCTGTAGATATAGAGACAGAGCATAAATGGAACCAAAATGGAACCATAATGCATATTACAAATGGGTGGCTGACTTGGTAATGATATATACCTTTCCATCTGGAGGTGGCATGATCTGTACCATGGCTTGTTCTATCTATTTCCATCTATAAGTGATATTCTTGGTTATACCATTCATTTAAAAAAATATGTTCCATTTATTCTCTCTATCCACAGGATAGATATCCATGTTTTATAAGTTACTAATTTACTTTCTATCTATGCTTAACATGTCTTATGAATTTTAACCATATCTGACAAAAAATCTCTTGCTTACTATCTATACTTAATATCTCTTGTGAGTTTCATCTATTCCATTTCTTTTTATTGTTTTCTACCTAGAAGAATTAAATATTCTTAAGTAATATAACAAATACACACCGCAGCACCCATAAGAGGGAGGAAGGAGAGGAAATTAAGAGTGAAAGGCTGAGTATCTCCATTTCAGCTTTAACTTGAGTATCTGTAATTTCTACTTTTACTATTTGGTATATTCTGTATGAGATCTTGTATGACAAAGGTCTTCCAGTGGTGTTAATAAGAGGATCAGAGGCCGGCGCGGTGGCTTACACCTGTAATCCCAGCACTTTGGGAGGCCAAGGTAGATGGATCACCTCATTTCAGGAATTCAGGACCAACCTGGCCAACATGGTGAAACTCCATTTCTACTAAAAATACAAAAATTAGCCGGGCATGATGGTGGGTGCCTGTAATCCTAGCTACTTGAGCGGCTGAGGCAGGAGAATCGCTTGAACCCAGAAGGCAGAGGTTGCAGTGAGCCAAGATCACGCCACTGCACTCCAGCCAGGGTGACAGAGCGAGACTCTGTCTCAATCAATCAATCCATCAGTAGTTTAAAAATTAAGTGAATTATAACAAAATAAAAACATCATCTTAGATGAAAAGTTATAGTTTAAGTAATTTGAGTTGCCCATCATCATAATCATTATTTCAGTGATTCATCAAACTGTCCACTCATCCATCTTTCTAGCAAGTATTACTTAGATGTCAGATACAGTTCTGAAAACTAGTGATACAGAGATGCACAGTCTTAGCACCCATGCTGAAATAATTCAGGCTGCTGGGGAAGACAGAGAGGAAAAGTGCCAGTTAAAATCCAGTGTGACTCTTTTAAAGGGGTCTGCTCTGGAGATGCAGAGGAGGAGTGGGATGGGCAGGCACTGCAAAGACAAGCTTCATAGAGGAGCTGAAGAATGAGCAAGAAATCATAGAGGGGGAGGAAGAATTGAGATGAGGGGAGAAAAAAAACATTAATTGCAGTTAGA
Organism: Cacajao melanocephalus; assembly: GCA_963573385.1. Taxonomy (NCBI): domain Eukaryota; kingdom Metazoa; phylum Chordata; class Mammalia; order Primates; family Pitheciidae; genus Cacajao; species Cacajao melanocephalus. Next base: position 38,844 of record CAUYLG010068936.1, on the reverse strand, counting down.
CAAAATGGCATCATTGAGGGGATAAAAGAGAAAGTAGATTCTACATGTAGATTCTACATGAAGAATCATCAGGAAATGAGACTTAGATACATCAGATTATGAATGGTTTTTCTGCTCTGAAACGAAGATGATAATTAATTCTGGGATTGAAGGAGTACGCTTGAAGAGTTTTAAGTATGAGAATGTCATGGTCATGTTTGTAAGAGAGGAATGGAGACGAGCAAGACCAGGTTGATTAATAGGCGATGACAACAGTCCAAATAGGAAGGGGTTGGTGCAAGGAGTAGAGAGTGAGATTCTTAGGTTATTTAGGGAGCAATTGAAGATTACATCACATCTCCCAATTTCTGAATAGCCCATTTCTAGCTCTTTACACTACCATGTCACATTCAAAATACTGGCTAATACCATACATACCTATAAAATATATTTGGCTTAGATTATAAATCTGTAAACTCTGTGTTGACTTTTAAGTCATTTCATTTGTTACATCAGAAAGATTTTCCCCAACCTTATCTCCCCATTATAAAATTTAAGACTGATGACATTCACACATATTCAGGAAGTGCAACTAGTGTGTTTCATTAATATCACTGTTTCCTCTCATTAAGATACAAGGCAGATTGTTAGCCAATATAAAATAATGTTATTCATTTTAATATGGAACAGCTGTTTTCCAAACTAGTTTATCTATGCTCATTTTTAGACATAGTAGATACTTGTTCCATGTCTTCTATCTATAAAATTCATGATATATGTATATCATAAAGTTACTATACATATTCATCTGAGGTCTGATTCTCTAGAATTTTATATATGTAGTTTGTGGTACACATCTTTTATTGAGACTATTACCTTGTTAATTTCTAATTCTAGAAACTTAACTCTAGAAAGTAGAAGCATTAGTTTCTCATCTCTCCTCATGAAACCACGCCATAGTCAATGCTGTTGTCATTCAATGTCTTTAGCAGCCTAACTCTTTACCTACTCAGTACTGCATGATGCAGAAAATGGTCTTGGAGAATTCAAATGTCCTTTCTAGCCTCTTTCTTCTTACTCTGTCCCTGATCACAATGAATTTTCACTATAACACATTTTCTGTTATTTTCAAACAAATAGAGCTTGCTCACCACTTTGGATATTGGCATGTGTTGTTCCCTCTGCCTGGAACACACTTCTCCCAGACATCCACATGGCTTGTTCTTTTACTCCCCTCAAGTCTAAGTTCAAATTTCACCTTCTTCAAACAGTCTTCTCTGATTGTCTTACTTAGAATTACTACCCTGGATCAACTCTACCTCTCTCTTCTATTTTTTTCAGTAACACTTGGAATCTTCTTACATATTATATACTTTATTGTATTTATTTTCTCTCTTTTCTCCTCCAGTAGTATGTAATGTCTTTGAAGTAGGAATTTTTATCTTGTTTTCTTTTCTCTACTTTGTATAGGAATATATATGCATGTTATTATTAGTTACTAAATGTTAAGTTCAGGTTCAGGGGTACACGAGCAGGTTTGTTGTATAGGTAAACTTGTATCATGGAGATCTGTTGTACGGATTATTTTGTCACATAGGTATTAAGCCTAGTACCCATTAGTTATTTTTCCTGATCCTCTCCCTCCTCCTGCCCCCTATCCTTAATTAGACCCAAGGGTGTGTTGTTCCCCTCTGTGTCCATGTGTTCTCATCATTTAGCACCCACTTCTAAATGAGAACATGTGGTATTTGGTTTTCTGTTTCTGTGTTAGTTTGCTAAGGATAATGGTCTTCAGCTCCACCCATGTTCCTGCAAAGAACGTTATCTCATTTCTTTTTATAGCTGCATAGTATTCTATGGTGTATATGTACCACATTTTCTTTATCCAGTCTATCATTGATGGGCATTTAAGTTGATTCTATGTCTTTGCTATTGTGAATAGTGCTGCAATGAACATGAGCACATATGTGTCTTTATGATAGAATGGCTTATATGCCTTTGGGTACATACCCAGTAATGGGATTGCTGGGTTAAATTGTATTTCTATTTTTAGGTCTTTGAGGAATCACTACACTGTCTTCCACAATAACAACCACATTTTCTATAGATAAGCTTGAAAATAAAAGGAAGATAAAAAGGTAAATTGACAATTTAAAGAAAAACAACATGTTAGGCATTTTGTGCCAGTCTGCATGGGAGTTTCTTGGTTTTAACATGAAAGTCCTTTGTCCTGGGAACCCTCTCAATCCTGTGCAGACCAGGACAGTTGGTCACTTTTTATTCTTATAATTGTCTATTGTTGTTTAAGTTTTCATAACATAATCACCTGTTTCTGTCTTGGTATGACATGGCTTACTCTACATTATTTTATTTTATTTCTGTTCTATTTTTACTTTTTTCTTATGCTACTGCTGACAATACTATGGTTTCCAGCAATTTTTAATAAGATTACAAATGTTTATCCCACCAAAAGGCCTGAGGGGCATCCTTCTTTAACTGATAAGTCTCTAACTGGTGTAATTTCATTGGTCTTCTGGCTTGATTTGCAGAATGAATGCATGTTCTTCTTGCTAATACTTTTCATGTTATTATAAAGAAAGGACCAGACTAGCAAACATCTGAATTCTAGTGCAAATTCTGCCACTAATCTCAAATCACCTCACCAACCTGGCCTTTGTTTTTTTCTTTCATAAAATGAAAAACTGATGCTAAACCAAACTCTTTTACACATCCAGCGTTCTAGGATACTAACATTCTGTGTGGTTTCTTCTGACCTGTGGTTGAAACTGTTCCTTCTGCTTGTAGATGGCTTGGCAGCTTCTATGACCTCAACTAAAGAAGTTGGCAGTTGGGGAAAAGCAGGAGGAGCCTCCCTGGATCTAGAAAGGTCAAAGGAATTTGGTCCCCTTATGTTATCAGTGTCAGTGCCTGACCTACCTTTTACCAACTCAGATTTCCTCATGATAAAAAGTATGAAAAAGTGTGATGTAGCTCTTAAACCTTTTCCTACTGAAGTGGCTGTGTTCCCTGCTAAGTTAATTTTTAAGAGATCCAACTGTTTTGTGAGCAATTTAAAACTTAATTTGAATTTAATGATTTACTATCAATTTCCTCATAAAATGTAACACGGCTGTGACTAAAATAGTATACACATAGATATAAGGTTGAATTGTGTGTGTAGAAATTAAAGAAAACCTAACTGTTCATATTTTTTCCTTATCCCCTAAATATTTAGCTGTGTGCTATTCTTTCATAAATTTGAATAAAACCTGTGGACAAACAAGTATTTTATCTAAATACAACTCTCATATTTAGATTTAAAAATCCTTGGGGGAAAAAATGTTAGCAAAAGCAAGCATAATCATTTGCAATTAAATACTTTATATTTAAATGATGCTTAGGTGTTTAGAGATCATATTTTTTGTCTATTAATCCTCACAGTATGGAAACCCCAAATACCTTCATTTGATCACTCTGCATTATGTATATCTAACAATATTTCACATGTACCCTGTACATATGTACAAATAATAAATATTAATAACAGAATCCTCATAGTGATGTTGGAAAAAAAAGCAATTGTTCAAATCAGATTGGATTCAGATTTTTACACTACCACTCACTAATTGTAAGTGCTTGGGGGAATCAGATCAGACCTCTGATCCTTAGTCTTGGCCGGTGTGTAATGGTGATTGCAGTGTCTGTCTCATTTACGCAACACTTTTCCGAGTCTTTGTAGAACTAAATGAAGTAATGCTAATAATGTATCTAGAAAAGTGCCAGACAAATAAGCCTTTATTATTATTATTCCTATTTACAGATAAATAAATTGAGGGTCAGGGAGGCTAAATGATTTGTCTGATTGACGTAACTTGCAACTCGAGGACCCAGGACTTGTTTACAAACCCCGGGCACTTTTTCTGAGGACCACAGTAATATTTTAAAGCTTGTCAAGAATCCATGCAGCAGATCAACTGAGTACAGAGCTGAATTATGACTTTTGGGGCCATGAGCTTTTTTGCCTTCATGGGCTCCTTCTACCATAGGGGGAAGGAAAACTTTAAAAAATGCAGGTGGGATTGAATATAATAGTAATATACATTACTATTATATTCAATTTGTCTCCATATTTTAGAGGAAATTAAAATAAGAACATTTTCATAGGTCTCTACATGCATCATAGGCCCTGGGCACCATGCCCACTGTGCGTAATGGTTAAACCAATCCTAAATTAGAAAAAAAACCTGCCTCATATGGAGATAAACCTAATATGAATAAAGGATCCTTCTATCCCTATGTTTGGTCTTGCAATTCAGACTGTTCCAGTGCGGTCTCCCTGCTACCCCCACAGTGCCTTCCTAAGTATACTATAGTTAGCTCCTAAACTGAGTTAGATAAAACTGGGACATCTGCCAAATCCAATTGCCTCACTCTCTGTGAGTGATGGATGAGATTATACAAATTTAAAAGTCTGGATAAAGACGTTAATATTTTAAAACACAACAATTCTTCCATGTCAGATAATGAAATCTAAGATTAATCACAAACAAATGTGTACTAGGAAATGTAGTGATTCATCATGTCTTCTCCAGAAGTCGTATCTATGTTAAGTGTTCCAAAACAGTGTCAAAGTCTGTGTCTGGAGTTGGTGTAATCAGGAAAGACAAGGAGCCCAGAGTCATGCATTTTAAATGTGTAGTTTTCATAGAATAATCTTTGGGAAAAAGAGGAATGCTACATTAAAACTTTGTAGCATTTTCTTCGTGGTATTCGGGTTCCATTTTGAAGGCTCTATAGTATTTAGCAATTCCAGGTTTGAACTGTATAAAATCATTGGACCATCTTCAAGAAACGAAGCTAAATAAACATGTAATTCCTTGGCAATCTCAAGATAAGCCTGCCCTTCTTTGCTGGGTAATGTTTGGTGTGGTGTGACCATCTGAGTTTCCTCAGACCAGAAGGTTTGTGAATGCAGGGAATAGAAGCTCATGGGAAAATGCCTTCTGTAACCTTTTCCCTGTTACTTTTCTTGACTGCTAGGAGCTTTAGTCTTAGTGACATAAAGTGTGTCTATGACATACAATCCCATGCAGATCTTAACTACTTGATCACTATACTGATGTGGATGTCAAACAAAAAAAATACTTCATTAAAATGACATCAATAATCTTTCTGATCCATGAAAATAATGTTTCAAAGTGAGAGAAATATATTAGTACAGTTATATACTTAAGCATCCAAATTCTTAGACCCAGAAACTGATTTCAAACTGAAAAAGTCATTTACATAAATCATTGATTTGTCAGCTAAGAGCTTGTAAATTTGTCCTCTCTAAAAGCAGTTTTATGTTATAAAGTCGCTCAATAAAACCTTTCAAGAATAGGATGGAGGGGTTTATTGCTGTTATTTATTACAAGTTTTAACATGGTCATTTTGAGTTTGCTTTTTAAAAGAATATCCACTAAGTGAGTTAGTGTGCTCTGAAAGAATGTACTTAAATTTTGCTTCAAATGTATCCTGGTTATTATCAGTTTCAAACTAAGGAAGCAGAACTGTTTATGTAAAGTTAACTTAGATTTATTAAACTTTTAAAGAGTTTGCATGGGAAGAAGCTGTGCCTACCTTTCCCAAAGACTTACACATGTTCAAACAATGTTAATTTGTTCAAGAAACATGTGCAGCTACGTGTTAGGAATTATAATAAGTATTGGAAAGTCAGAAAGGAAAGAAAGAAGAAAAGGAAGGAAGGAAGGAAGGAAGGAAGGAAATGGAAGGAAGGGAGATGAAAGGACAAGCAGTTAAATAACTAGGGTTACGGAGTCAGATGGCCTCAGTTTGAATGTCATCTCTTTTAATAACAAGAAACAAAACCTTGCGGAAATTACTTAACTTGCCTCTCCTTCAGTTTCTTCATCTGTAACACTGGGATGACAATACTTGAACTTTCTAGGGCTGCTATGATAATCAAATGGATTTATGCATGTAAATTGCTTAGAATCCTGCCTGTTGCTTTGTAAGCCTTCAAAAAAATGTTAGTTATTAGCTGAATATTGTTGCTGCCAAGAAACTCATAGTGTAGCAGGGAAACAGCAAGATACAGATGCAGCTGTCATATAGCACAAGAAATACTGTGAAATAAATCTGAACAAAGTGCTAGAGGAGGCACAGAGATCATTCCAATGAAAAAAACACAGTGGTGTCTAGGAAAAGAAGATAATAGATAATGGATGAAAAACGTTAAGTGCAGAACAGCACAAAGGAGGCGAGATTAATTCTGATTAGTTGGGTTAGACAAAACTTCAAAAAGGAAGCTTCCTGATGCATATTAAGATTTAGAAAGTATGCAGATGTAACAGCATCAGCAAAGGCGTGGGGGCATGAAAATAAAGGCAAATTTAAGTAGTGATGGTTAAGCGAGAATGGAGGGAGAGTGGCTGAGTTGAGGGAGTTAAATCTGAAAAGGAAGATTAGAATCAATCTACCCATGGCTTTCCAGAACTCTAACATATGAACACTAGGAAGCCATTAAAGTATTTACATGAAAAGGTGGTATTATTGGATTTGTCCCTAAAAAGATAACTTTAAGTGAGGAAGAGTGCAATCGTGTACACCCAAAACACAAGCCTAGGAAATTCAAGCAATGAAGAGGAAAATGTAAGGTGACTGAGAAATGGTTGAGAGCCAACCAAGAGATAGCCATCCACTTAGAGGCAAGAACTGCAATATGGCTCATCACAAGGAAATGGGTGCCAACTTCCCTACCTGGATATCCAGATATCTGTGGAACCGTATGGTACCTCGGGACTCCCAAAGTGCTGAGAACCAGTTTTCATAAAAATTATTAGATCATAAGACATCAATGAGAAATCTCTATTTTAATAAATTAATAATTATTAATTGATATTAATAAAAAATTCTTAATATATGATTTTACTTTTCGAAACTTAGATGCAAAAAAGTATTTAACGTAATATAAATACACAAGGTCATGTAATCTTTTGATTTTTTTTCACTGTCTAGACTTGTGCTACTAAAGTGTTCCCTAGTCACTACTGATGTCTTCTTTCTTGAATTCTTGGTTTCAAGTGATCCTCCTGCCTTAGCCTCCCAAAGTAGTGGGATTATGCACATGAGCCACTGTGCACCATTTAAAGTCCTCTTTCTTTGGAGTTTTAATAACACTGCAAAACATCTTTTCATTTTTGTGTAGTTTAATTTTTTTAATGTCAGCATTCAGCAGAGTAGTTCAAAAGCTCTTGTTACAATCAAACTGACTTTTAGCTGCCTGAAAATTGTGCAACTTTTGCATGCTAAATATTATTATCCAACTTGGACTTTCCATTTCTAGAATATGAACAACTCATAAAACTATAGGTAAACTTAGTTCCTCTTCAGGTCTCTATAACTCAATGCAAATGAAAATATTTCAAACAAATTGTTTTATGGGGAAGAGTCATTTGAAACCAAAAGCCTAAAATTTTATTATCTTAATTTATCTTAATTAGAATTGTTAACTTTGAATATTATGTTGAAGGAACTAAACTGAAATTATGAGTTGTCATAGAAACTGCATTGCTGCCAAAACTCTACCTTAATTAAAAGCCTTTTAAAAAAATTTACCATGAAATTATTTTTAGAAAAAAATCCCTTAGAAAATTTGAATTCGATAGCAATAATTTTTATATTAATGAATACATGTAAAATTCAGATGTGTGATGAGATATGGCACACTCTGGCTGTAATAATAGCTACATAAAACGTATAGAGATAAAATCCGGTCATTTATAAATAAGATTGAAGTCTTATTTTGAATTTTCCTTAGTGTTACAATTTTATTTTCAAAGTTACGTTTATTTTATAAAATCAAAATGGCAGAATAAAATTTAAACATTTTAAAATTTAAAATGTTTAAATTTTAATTGTTTGGCCTAAGGTTTTACAAACATGAGCCATTTGAAAATATATTTGTATACTTACACTTTCTTTATACTGTGAGTATCAAGACAAATTCAGAAATTGATTTGGTTTTATCTGTTGACAGGGATATGTCGCTAAGTCCTAAATGTAGGAGTAGCCATATTTATTTTAGTATGATTCAGCAATTTCTATAACTGGCAATAGAATATTTACATATATACATTTCTTTTTTTATTTAATAATGTTTTCTTGTGTATATGAGAAAGATTGGCTAATATTAAATACTAATGTCAGTTAAAATACAAGGCCTCAACTTTCCTCTTATTTTATCCAGGGAACTGTAAAATAAATACTCCGTTAAGTGAAGTGTTTTAACACTTCAAATATGTGCTGGCTATAATAGACATCACTAATTATGGATCAAAAGTTCTCTAAGGACCTTATTAAAAGTGCTTTGGTTCACTTTAGTACATTGGATAGGGTCCGGGAACCTATTATTAATAAGTACCCTTACCCTTTTGTATGACAGTTAATTAGCTGTCATACTGATACAGCTAATCAACAAACCTGTAATTAGAAACCTCCAGTCTAAAGTTCTAGGGTTCTTTTAAAAATGATCTTTAAGGTAATAGTAGGTACTAATATTTGCATGTTATCTGACATATAACCTATTTATTAAATTTCCACATTTAAATATTTTTCTGTGTTTAAAAGCTACATTAATTGTTCCCTCTTTATCCATTCAAAATCTGAGCACATGATTTTTTAATGCATATATGGTCTTTTTTCAAGCATCAGTTACCATAGATGTTTTTCACTATGGATTTTCTCTTAAAGTGGAGACAGTGCCCTTATCTGCCAAGTCGTTCTGACACTTACTGTAAGACATCATGAATAGCTATAATCAACTTTTGAGGACTGACTTGCATCCAGATGGTTGTCAGTAAAGCCTGATTTGGAATACAATCTTAAGGTAGAAAATGTGATTTTCCTGTATATAAAACTGGCTTGTTATCTTTCTAATTTAAGGGAAAACTACGTGTTTGATAGGATATGCCCCTGTTCTTCTTTTAAAATATTTTGGATGGGTAGATTCTATAGTCGTGGAATGTCTACTAACAGTCACCAGTGTGACATTGCATGTAGTACGTAATAGCTGGGCATTTGTTTCTGATGAGAATTATGGTATTCAGGATAGGTTTGATTATGCTGTAGTGATAAATAGCCTTCAAAGTTGGGTGGACTAAAAAAGATAATTTATTTCTTGCTTACACTGGGTGTCAATAATCAGTTGAAGATTGGCAGGGGATTCTGTTCCATGTCATCTTTATGTATCATCTTTACGTGAATTCCATGTCATCTTTATGTATCATCTTTACTTTTATGTATTCATGAGATCTCATTTGTGAAAGTATGGTTGACAATTTGGTTATCAGACTAAAGTCTTATGGTTACAAAGTGATATATTTTCAAAAGTATACAATACATAGATTTACCGATATAATTACAGCCACCCAAGAAGAGTTCCTAAAATGCAGGTTTCTGCATATTACTACTTAGAACCACCACATAATTAGGTTTATTAAAATTAGATTAAGTTTAATAAGTTAAAATTATATCCATTATTTAACCAGAGACTTTAGGTACTCAGAAATTCCAGTTTTCAATCATACGGATTAACTGACAACTTAATGTAGTGAGCATTTTATTCTGTTTACCCTGCACTCAGTCTCACATAAGTGAAACAGATAGGTTTTTGTATTATAAATATAAACTTCTATTTTAATTCCCATTCTAATTAAATTTAAGATTTTCATTATTTCCTTTCAATATGTGTATTTGTGCATATTGTAGACATGAATTTAGATCTATAAAATTATCTGTCTTAATTATTAGAAGGGAACTTATTAAATTACCTTATTTTTCCACCTGTCTTCCATAGATAATGCTATAACAAAACATCAAAATGTGTTAAAATATCAAGCAAACAAAAATTCCTAGCAAGTTAGTGAATTGTTTTTTTGTTTATACTTCAGAATAGAAATGCAAGAATTAGAACATATATAATTTTCAGATTTATAGCAATCAGTAAGTGAGGTTACATTTTCATTTCATAAGTATATTTGCTTTTTATAATATGCATTTCACTCCAAATAATTCTGGATTTAGCAAATGCAATAAAGCTGCTACCATTGATAAGTGCTGATGGTCTAAATAATCAATTAGCTGATTAATTTTTAGAAAACAGGCAAAACAGAACGTAATTTAACTTACTGGGCCTGTCTACTTTTCCATTAGCAAGTGTCTGTTATTTAGCTTGCAGCTGTAAAATCCACATGTGACTTTTCCATAAGTAACTGTGATAGTAGTTGCCAAGGTACATCTTTGCTTCTCCACATGTTTATATTTAACTAGCTCTACTTTATAGTTATCTCATTGAACTCTTAGGCCCAGCCCGAATGAAATGTGCTGTTAAAGTATTGAATTTTTGTTTATGTCACACATATTTGAGGTATACTAGGTCAAATTGTTGTTTTTTTTTTTAATGATTTTAAAGTTCTCAGTTTAGAAGCACAATTGGCTGATAGTTTCTTTTACTCAAGATGAAATGCAGTCACTGCTTAATCGAATGCAGCAGTTGTGTTTTGTTTACAAAATCTTATCTAAAATAAATGCTTTCTGCCACATATCAAGTCAGCTACCGTAGGCAACTCTTTTAGTCCAGCCAGCAAATGGGCAGAATGCCCACACAATTAAGAGGAAATTTAACTGGAAAAAAAAAGACACAACAGAGTGAGCATCACTTTACAGTAAATTGGATGTCCTTGTGTTGATGTCCATAGTTTATTTCTTTCCTTTCTTTATTGGTTTATTTCCTCTTTCCTTTCTTAGTGCCATGTTTAAAAATTTCATTTTTATTTTGTTTCAGTATTACATATTTGAGCCCCCTTTTTGTAGAATAGATTTAACCCTACTTAGAAGCCAAGAAGTTTTAAGGCTTCATGGATGCTGGCAGAAGGCACAAGACTCCTGAGTTCAGCAGCAAAACTCCTCTCTTCTTGTGCATAGCACTGCAAGCAGTATGAGTGTTAACATACACATTGATTCTACTTGTCCTCAAGTCCCACAGGGGCAACATGACATAGACTCAGGTGGGCACTGCTCGTGCAGTGGCTTTGCATCACAGCTGAGGATCACTGAGCTTCAGAGCCCATTTTATACCATGAACAGTAGGCAAGCCTGCTTTTTGTCCTAATGGGAGATATTACCTCATCCCTCAAGGTGGCTGGAAGCAAACACAATGTGAGAAATAGCCTGGGTAAAAAGTGGTTGTGGTTCCACAGTCTTGGCACGCACAGCAGGGCATGTAGGAGTGAAGAGACCCGTGAAGGTCTCTATCTGTAACATCTTTATGTATGAAAACTACAAATGTTTTGACATGCATGACTCTTATTTTCGGTAGGTATGTGTGCATATTTCTTATGTATTTTGGGCATACGATTAACTGAATGTATATATGGTAAACTATTAATATGCATCTACCTGTTCATTTTCTTAACCCAGACGATGTCTTGGAACTTCAGGATCATTAGTTGAATTATTAACATCAACTAATTATGGTTCAGATTCATTGCCTTAAAAAGTAACATTTTATGGCTCAATAAAGTTTGTCTGCACAACAGAACAGGATGATAGAGTCTTGGCTGTGATTTTACTTTCAGAAGTGGGTACAAATTACTATAACTGATCACAAATGTCACGGTAAGGTGCCAAAGCTGACACTTGAAACACCTCAGATGAAATGATTGGTTTGTGACATGCATGGAAAATCATTCCAAATTTGTGATGAAAAATGACATTCTCTGATATCATGCTGTCGGAATATTTTCATCTCTTATTCAATGTGTTCTTCAGTGTTTATATGCTAAATTGGCAATGATTTCCCCTAACTACCAGCTTGATAATCAGGTCCTAAAAGATAGCTGCAAAATGTGTCCAATCAGCTGACACTTTTCAAAGTTATCTTCTAAGAAACTGGATTTCATCACTTTGAGACTTTTGGACAAAAACCAATGACTAGAAACTATCCCTTATTTATGGTCATTTTAACGTACCAGAAGGTTTAAGCATTTATCCACATTTACATCTATTTAAACAATGGAAATTTAGATGATTATTTTGGGAAAACAGGTTAAGCTGTAGGAGCAGTGGACTAAGAGGGAAAATTGTCTGTAGTCCTCAAGTGCTGCTAGGCAAAGTGGGAGTTTAATGAAATTATTTCTAGAGTCCCTAGAAGACAGGGTCTGCTTCTGTCAAATGCATTTTTCTTCTAATTATCCCAAAAAGAACATGTTCTGTTGCTGTTAATATTCCTGAAACAAGAACAAGCAAAAACACCTTTTACCATAAGCCAACCTTGCATTTATCATAGTTCATAAAAACAAAGAGAATCTATAAAAGTTACAGAGAGGTAACAATCAGACCCTTTCTTTGGGATAAAGAAAATCAGGGATCAGAATATTATAGGGCAGGGAGTAAATTATAGGTGGGTGAGTCAGCCTGTGACAGTGATATTGGTAGTAGCTAGGGTGGGGGCAGTACTGTCCCTACAGCTGGGTCTTGGGGGCCTCTATCTTGGTCCTTCTGCTGGCACTACTCTGGCCATGCCCCACTCTACAGATGAGAAGTCCATGGAGATAACTGGAAATGTCCTCACAGAGTCTGCACACACCACTCTTCTTGACTAAGAATGAAACCTGGAGCCTTGGAATTCCATGTCCACATTCATTAGAGTCTGCCTCTAGGCCTGCATGAGCTTTTCTTCAGGTCTGTCTTCCATGGGTGGACTAGCCTGATCGTGATAACTACCATTTACTTCCCCTGCCATGAGAGGTTTTCTTCCACATCTACTTTACTTCAGTTGAGACTCGTGGGATCTCAGAACTTCTTTGTTAGGCAGAGGCCAATTTCTCTTAAATGTCTTAGAACTCTATAGCTCTAGTTACCTGTATGTTTTTCATCTACCTACTGTCAAGTAAGAAAAAGTCAGATTGCAAATGGCCTTTTTCGTCACTTGAGAACTCACTTGTCTCACTTTCAGCCAATTATCTTGTTGAATCTCTAACTTATAGAACTTCAGTTCATACACATGTATTGTGTGTTATCTCTTAAGGACATGGTTGACTTCCAAGAGCTCTGGAACTTTCCTGCCCCTTCTTTCCTTAGCTGACTTCCATGAACTTGATCCTCCACTTGCTTGCTTTTCTTATTTTTCAGCTCTCTTGTTATCAGTGAAGCTCCTATTCTGGTCTCTTTCTGGTCAAGCCATAGTACCTTCTTTCCCCTTTTACTATCATTCAGTTCTCTTTGAATATTGTCTTTTGTAATGCATTTTCTTCTTCTTTTTTACCTCAAGGATGCTTTTGTTCATTGTGAATAAAATTATAAATGTTGAGGAAAGGTGTAAGAAGCTGTAGAGAGATCTACTGTAGCATTTTCTCTTACAAGAGTATTCTTGTTGTTAATGTACAGTGTACCTTAGGCTGGCTTCTTGGGTGTGTAACCTGTGTAGTCACACAGAGCTCTGTCTCAGAAGGAACTCACACTTGATTTAAAGCCATGCTGTTGCTGCATGGCTTTAATGCTAGCTACTCTGAGGTGAAAGGACTGTTTGCGGTCAGGAATTCAGGACCAGCCTGGGTAACATAGGAAGGCTCCATCTTAAATGAAAAATAAAAATAAATAAAACTAAACAAACAATACCCCATGCTGTTGCCATCTTAACAATCTTAAAAAATTTATCCTTGAATTCTATTTTGTAATTGAAACTCAATGGGATAATGAAACGTGTCAGGGCCTTAGAGCGTAGGCTCATTCCTTTGGTGTCTAGCGCCAGCCTTTTTATGATTACTTTTTTCTCTTCTGGGGAAAACAGCCCTTCTCCCTCACCTCTCCCTGCAGTGCTAGGTGACCACTGCCACCCTCTGGGAGGCAGAGATGACAATTCATTGTGTGTAGCGAGGAGCGAGGGAGGGTAGGAGGAAAGGGAGGCCTGAATTCACTTATTGTCTTCAACAGGGGCAGAGGGATGAGGAAGATTGGGGTCTGTTATGGGGAGTGTTAGGGTAGGATGAGGTGGTGATTGTCCTGACCATGGACTAGCAGCAACATAGCCTGTTTTTAAGGATCCATAGTGGTCCCTTGTTTTCTGTAGGATGGGACAGCAGGTGCATGGAAAGGTGAGATGCCTGCTGTGACTTCCCCAGAGCCTACCCCAGCTGTGTCCTGGTGTGTCACTCCTGCTGATGGAAGGAGAACCCAGCAGCCATCAGACCTAAGTGGGAACCTGACCTAGCTGTGCAGTGGGGCCCAGGTTGCTGGTGAAAGTCTGCACTTAACTCTTAGAATCCAAGGCCTCAGGGAACATTTCCACAGCCAACTCTGTGATGGAATTCCTTTTTCCATTCTTCCTGGTTCTGGGTTGGCTTTGTCCTGACCAGCTGAAGGAGCCCTCTGAAATAAGAATTATGCAATTTTGGTGATTTTGCACACAAGTTCAATGCTCATATTTGCATTGAAAACTGACATTGCACAACATGAACACAAAAAAACAAAAATTGATAAAATCTTTAATTTTTCTTTACTTAGAATGTAATTATATAGCAATTGAAAATCATCATGACAAGTCAAGAAAAATGTCATGGAAGAAAGAAAAAAACATTATACCTCAAACTGCACTTCTTTCCTGCTTTTTAAAAAGGGGCCCTGCATTTTCATTTTGCACTGTACCCTGTACATTCTGTAACTGGCCTTGTATGTAGCCATTCTTTGTGAGAAACTACTTCTGCCTATTCTCAAATAAAGATACAAAAGCTAGCACCCAGGATATAGGCATTCTCTATAACCCAGCAATTCCACTCCAAGGGAAATATCTGATAGCAATGCATACATATATTCATCTAAAGCCATATACAAGAATGTTCACAGAAGTTCCATCTCTCATAGCCTAACACTGAGAATCATCCAAATACCCAATAAATTCTGGGAACAGATTACATCCACAAGCAACAATGTACATTAATCTCCCAAAGATAATGCTGATTCAGAGAAACCAAATACTGAAGAGTATACACAGTATAATTTCATGCACATATATTTTAAAAATAGGCAGAGCTAATCTATGGTGTTAGTTACTGTGATGTTAGAAGTCACAGTAATAGTTACACTTGGTGGGGGCAGGATAAGTACTGAAAGAGGACATAAATGGAACTTTTAGGGTCCTGATAATATTTTCTTTCTTAATCTGGAAGCTGGTGTTAATTTGGGAAAGCTCATCAGGTTGTAACTTAAGATTTGTGCATTTTCTGTAGGTTTGTTATATGTCAATAAAAAGTAAAAAAAATACAGTAGAAAATCTTACATTCTTCTATTCACCCACTGCTACCCTCCAGAGGCTTAGGCTACTTTTCTTTTAAATCTGTGTTTGCATGTGTTTTTTGTTTTGTTTAGAGGAGTCTCACTCTGTTGCCCAGGCTGAGTGCAGTGGCGCAATCTTGGCTCACTGCAACCTCTGCTTCCCAGGTTCAAGCGAGTCTCCTGCCTCAGCCTCTGATATTTGTGCTTTAATTTTCAGATCAAGTACCATGTCTAGAAGACTGTGGCTTTGGGAAGAAATGCAGTTTGACAAAGCTTAATCTTCCTAATCAGAAGATTGATGGTTTACAGAAATTTCACGTGCCTTTCAGTATCATAAACACTACTAAAAATTCCACCAATTGGGTCTCTGACCAAGAAAAACAAAAAACATGACAGAAAATCTAAACATAAATGCCTGTCACTGAAAAGCTTTTCCATTCAATTTGTTGTTGTAGTTAAGATCCCAAGAACTCAACAGCCATATTACTTTGCTGACCTATGCTGGCTCAGTTGGAGGCCAGCATTTGATTTTGGCAAAGGGAAATGGAAAGTGTGTCTTTTTCAGAGAGATTATATGTTTATCCTG
Source organism: Cacajao melanocephalus (assembly GCA_963573385.1). Taxonomy (NCBI): domain Eukaryota; kingdom Metazoa; phylum Chordata; class Mammalia; order Primates; family Pitheciidae; genus Cacajao; species Cacajao melanocephalus. The sequence continues at coordinate 22,946 of CAUYLG010068936.1, read as the reverse complement.
TTTATTTATGATATTTTAAAAAGTTAAATTTTTCACCTACAGAGGCTTCCCTTTTTCTCAGTGACCTCCATTTTGTAATCTTCAGTATATTGAAATACTGCTGGCATCCACAGCAAAGAGCTTTCTAACTAAATAAACTTAGCAGTCAAAGGTCTGGTCTGTATGTACCCTTGAGTTATTTTCAATTCTCCTGAGACTGAAATCACTATAGCAATGACATTTTATTCTACCTAGATACTTATTGGAGATGCCTATTAATATAACATTTATCAGAACAGATTAGTTTATTTTGGTGTTACAATAACACTTTTTACAGAAATTCAAACTGTCCCACCTCCTTTACACAGGCTTTTCTGTCTTCCATTCTTTCCTCTATCCACAGACAAAACCATTTAGCTCAATCTGTTTTAGTAGAGGAAGGTACAGAACAATTTGAACTAAAAATTTAGAATAGGGTTAAATTACCCTCTCAGACATCTAGTAGCCCAAAGCTCTGGCACAAGGTCAGATTTTGAGATCCAGGGATGCAACTGGGAATGTAGCTAAACATAGAGCTAAGATGAACTGAGAACTACTTTATAGATTTAAAAAATGGAATGAAATGAAGTGGACGGAATAGCATAGAGTCCAAAGAATCAACTGGATAGATGTAATCAATACAGCTTAGTAAGATGTGCCAAAGACAGGAAAAATGGCTGGAACATTTGAGAAGAACCAGGAGAAATTCCCTGAACCATGAGAGAACAGGGAGGAAATATTTTATAGGGAATTTATGGCCCTCATGTTAGGTAGTCTGGGCTGATTCCTGTAAGTAATGGATACCCCTAAAGTCAGAGGTCATGGAATACTGAATTGTTCTATACATGTTCATTGGCCCCATTCACCTTCTTTGTCTGCTACTTTTCTCTTAAGTATGATTATTTCCTCTTATTGAAAGGGTCTAACAATCTGCCTAAGTTCCTGAAGATTCCTAGCAACATACACAAAAGGGAGAACTGATATCTTTCTACTTTTTGTTTACTTTCCTTTGCTCATACTGTCTTCTTGAAGTCTATTAACATAAAAGAAGTCTTTAATTTAACAGATATATTATTTTTCTTAAAGATTTGTGATTATAGCTAAGTAATAGATCCCAAGTAAACGACAAAAATGCTAGCTGGTTTTACATCATCATAGTATGGGTGAGTTTAAGTGCAATAGTCTTCTCAAATCTCTAGGAGTGGTAATTGATTTAAATGTGTCATTTCATTGGGGATAGCACTACAAATCTTTTTTCCCCCCAAAATACTTGCTGCTTCTTTCAAAGATAATTCTGTATTACCATTCAGTTTTTTTCCTTATACTTCACCACTCATCTTGTATAAACCTTTCTAAATTTTCAGTTTTTATGCCCCTCCTTCATGAAGCTATTTCTGTTCCTGTCTGTTAAAATGAATACTCAAAACTTTGTGCCACATAGTGCTTTGTTTTTATGTCTCCTATGGGTTTGCACTATAATTATTTAAATACATTCTTGTTTTTTCTACCAGTTGGCAATTTCTTTGAAAATGAAGAATGTAATGAAACTCTCCAATAGGATGTATGTAGGAGCATACATCCTATTCATTCTTATTGCACAATATCTAGCATGACACCTATCTTAAATTAGGCAATTGATATGCATTGGAGAGTTTCACTACATGGATAAAAAATAAAACATTCCAAGGACAGAATTCATGCTACAGTTAATAAAGATTTCAATCCGTGATTGTACCAGAGGCAAAGAAAGTAATATTATTAAAGGAGATCATGTTGGAGGGAAACATAATTTTAATAAACTAAATGGATACCCAAGTATATTAATATTGGGACTGAATATATGAGTTATATAGAAACATAGCAAAAACGAGCTATTAAACTGAAGACTCCAAAGATTTTAGTATTAATTTTTGAGTTTACTCCTTTATATTAGGCTTATAGTTGTAGTTAGGCAAATTGCTTTCTTTGCAGCAGAGTCTGTGCATGCTCCTTTCTCCTTTGGTTCCTAGCATAGTAGGTCAATGTACTTATCAAAGGGAGATCTGGAGCTTTACTCAAAATTAAAATTAAAATTAAAAATTTCTGATCAGGATTTAAATCAACATTTTCTGACTAAATGGCTTTTACATATAGGCCAGAGGGAAAAGCAAAACTCAACTTTTAGGTAACTTGTTTTTCTTTCTGACCTGGTTGAGGACTTAACCATTGACCATCAGGTCTGTCTTTACATATCTTTATCTCAGCTTTGGTTTCAAAAGAATTTTCTGAAAAAGAATACAGGGTCTTAGTAGTCTACTTCTTTACTAGCTGTCAAATGAAACAAAAATGCTTCTATGAAGAACAAGCAAAGTTTCTCAGAAGTCTTGTGTGAAATACTTGAGATTTTTTTTTCTTTGGTGTGGGCTTAGATGTAGACAGATGTGTGCTCAAATCCTGGCTCTACCATTCATTTTCTGAGTAATCATGGGCTTGCCATTTAAACCCTCTAAGTTGATTTTCTCATTATTGAAGTAGGACTCAACTATCATTTTTGTACAGATATGTAAATATGCACAGATACCTTCATTTGTATGTGTAGAGATTATCTTTAAAAGGTTACAGGAAAAACAGGTTGCAATTGTTCGCTCCAGGGAGAGGAACTGGATGTATTGCAGGTGTCAGAGATGAGAGAGAGACTTACTTTTCAGGGTATACTCTTTTATACCTTTAGAACATTGTACAACTACATGTATTATTATTTTAAAAGTAAGCTGCTTGATTTCAAAAATAATGCAATAAAATATGAAATAAAATTTCTAACACTGTTCTTGACATGGTACTCAGTAAATACTATCTTCATCTTCTCTATTTTATCTCCAACTTACCCTCCCTGATCTAGTATCCATAAGAAAACATGCCCACTCTTTCATGGAAATTTTAGTTCTACCATATTTTATCTTGATCTTTCCTTGTGTTCCATTAAAGGAAGTTTTGGGTTTTCCTTTTGCAGTTGTTTTTAATCATAAAGTAAGCTAAAATTTAAGATTAATTTTCAAAACTTCTGCGTATTTATTTATTTAGCATCTTGTTGGTAGGGATAATATACCTAAAAACTAAATATTTTACATTAGTAACACCTAAAGTAGATAAATACTAAATATATTTTTGTTTCTATAAAATCTAAACTTTATGTTATCCCTCCCCAATCCCCCCACCCCCTGCTATCTCTCCCCTAGCTCTCCCACCCACCAACAGGCCCCGGTGTGTGATGTTTCCCTTCCTGTGTCCATGTGTTCTCATTGTTCAACAAACGACTTATGAGTGAGAACATACAGTGTTTGGTTTTCTGTTCTTGTGTCAGTTTGCTGAGAATGATGGTTTTCAAATTCATCCATGTTCCTGCAAAGGACATGAGCTCATCCTTTTTTATGGCTGCATAGTATTCCATGGTGTATATGTGCAACATTTTCTTTATCCAGTCTATTATTGATGAACATTTGGGTTGGTTCCAGGTCTTTGCTATTGTAAACAGTGTTGCAATGAACACACGTGTGCATGTGTCTTTATAGTAGAACAATTTATAATCCTTTGGGTATATACCCAGTAATGGGATTGCTGGGTCGAATGGTATTTCTATTTCTAGATCCTTGAGGAATCACCACACTGTCTTCCACAATGGTTGAACTAATTTACACTCCTACCAACAGTGTAAAAGCGTTTCTATTTCTTCACATCCTCTCCAGCATCAGTTGTCTCCAGATTTTTTAATGATCACCATTCTAACTGGTGTGAGATGGTATCTCAATGTGGTTTTGATTTGCATTTCTCTAATGACCAGTGATGATGAGAAGTTTTTCATATGTTTGTTGGCTGAATAAATGTCTTCTTTTGAAAAGTGTCTGTTCATATCCTTCACCCACTTTTTGATGGGGTTGCTTTTTTCTTGTAAATTTGTTTAAGTTCTTTGTAGATTCTGGATATTAGCCCTTTGTCAAATGGGTAGATTGCAAAATTTTTTTCCCATTCTGTTGGTTGTCTGGCTGCCCTTAACATTTTTCCCTTCATTTCAACCTTGAAAAATCTGATGATTATATGTCTTCAGGTTGATCTTCTTGTGGTGTATCTTAGTGGTATTCTCTGTATTTCCTAAATTTACATGTTGGCCTGTCTTGCTAGGTTTGGGAAGTTCTCCTGGGTAAGTTATCCTGAAGTGTGTTTTCCAGCTTGTTTCCATTCTCCCTGTCCCCCTTCAGGTACTCCGATCAGTAATAGGTTTGGTCTTTTAAAATCTTATATTTCTTGAAGGCTTTGTTCATTTCTTTTTATTCTTTTTACTTTAGTATTGTCTGCATGCCTTATTTCAGCAAGGTGGTCTTAAACTCTTATATCCTTTCTTCTACTTGGTCAGTTTGGGAATTGATACTTGTGTATGCTTCACAAAGTTCTCATGCTGTGTGTCTCAGCTCCTTCAGATGATTTATTTTTCCTTCTCTAAACTGGTTATTCTATGTAGCAGTTTCTCTAACCTTTTATCAAGGTTCTTAGCTTCTTTGCGTCAGGTTAGAACATGCTCCTTTACCTCAGCGTAGTTTTTTATTACCCATCTTCTGAAGCCTACTTCTGTCAATTCATCGATCTATTCTCTATTCAATTCTGCACACTTTCTTGAGAGATATTGCAATCATTTGGAGGAGAAGAGGCATTCTGGCCTTTTGGGTTTTCAGTATTTTTTTACTGATTCTTTTTCACCTTCATGAGTTTGTTTAGTTTTGATCTTTGAGGCTGGTGACCCTTGGATGGAGTTTTTGTGGGGCTTTTGTTCTTGTTGTTGATGTTGTTGTTGCTTTTTGTGTTTGCTTGTGTTTCTTTCAATGGTCAGGTCCTTCTTCTGTAGGGCTGCTGTGGTTTGCTGGGGGTTCACTTCAGGCCCTATTTATCTAGTTCACTCCCATGCCTGGAGATGTCTCTCAAGGAGGTTGGAGAATAGCAAAGATGAGTGCCTACTTCTTTTTCTGGAATCTCTGACCAACCTGATGCCAGTAAAATAGGGTGTCTGACAACCCCTGTCAGAGGGTCTTACCCAGTTGGGTGGCATGGGGAATAGGACCCACTTAATGAAGCACTTTGACTGTCCCTTGGTGGAGATGGTGTGCCACACTCAAGGGAAACACACTCATTTGGGCTGGCCAGATTCCTCTGGACTTCCAGGAGAAAAGGCTAAGTCTGCTGGTCCTCAGAGACTGTGGCCACCCCTCCTACTAGGAGCTCAGACTCCAGGAGATCTGGGTTCTGTCCTTGAGTTTCTGGCTGGAGTTATTGGAGTTCCTGCAGGGAAGCCCTGCTCAGTGAGGAAGGATGAGTCAGGGTCAAGCCTGAAGAGGCATTGTGGCCACAGTCTGTCACAGCTGGTATGTTGGGTTGTGGAGGACACATCTTGGGACCAAGCCGTCTAGCCTCCCTGGCCCCAGCCGGGGAAAAGTGCACCCTGGAGCTATAGAAATAGATGCCACCCTTTCCCCACCCAGGGGGCTTAGCATGTTAAGCAGTTGTGAGTCCCAGTACTGGCTAATGCCCCTCCCACAAGGAGCTCAAATGGCTTAGACAGCAGGCAGCCACAGCTATAGTGCTGGCTCCTCCCCGTCACACCACCAGCTGGAGGGAGCTAAGTAGACTTCAGCAGATTCCAGCTGAGAGGATGTTTGTTGAGAATCTGTGCAGTTCCAGGGTTGGGACACTAGGCCCCGGTAATGTGAGTTCACGAGTGGGATCTTCCAGTCTGTGTGTTGCACAGTTCTGTGGAAAAAGCCTGGTTTGCCCAACTGGGTAGCACATTCATTCACCGCCTCCCTTGGCTGGGGGGTGGGGTCCCCTGCCCATGTGGCTCTCAGGTGGGCCACAGCACCACTTTGTTCTTCCTTCCTCTCCATGGATCATGCCAGCTGCCTAGTCAGTTCTGATGAGAGAACCTGGATACCCTTGGTTGCTGGTGAAGGATCCACACACTTATTATGGTTCTTTTAAATGAGAGCCTCAGACTGCCGCTATTTCTAGTTGGCCATCTTGGCCCTGCCCCTTATTGTCTTACCTATACTTTCGCTTCCAACTTTTCTACTGCAGCTTCCTCACCTCTCTTAGCCTTCACAGAATTGAAGAGAGTTAGGGCCTTGCTCTAGACAAGGCTTTGGCTTAAGGGAATGTTGTCACTGGTTTTATCTTCTATCTAGTTGAGTATGACTTTCTCCATATAAGCAATAAGGCTGTTTGGCATTCTTATCATTCATCTACTCACGAGAGTAACAGTTTTCACCTCCTTTAATAACTTCTCCTTTGCATTCACAACTTGTCTTGCAGCTTGGCAAAAGAACTTAGCTTTTGGCCTATCTCAGCTTCTGTTATGCCTTTCTCACTAAGTTTAATCATTTCTAGCTTTTGATTTAAAGTGAGAAATTTGCCATTCTTTGTTTATTTGAATATTTAGAAACTGTTTTGGGGTTATTCGTTGGCTTAATTTCAATATTGTTGTGTCTCAGGGAATAGGGAGGCCCAAAGAGAGATGGGGGAACAGTTGGTCGGTGGAGAAGTCAGAACACGTACATTTACCAATTAAGTTCTCTGTCTCATATAGTCACGGTTCATGGAACCCCAAAACAATTACAGAAACATCACAGATCACTGATCATAGGTCACTGCAACAGATATAATAACAATGAAAAAGTTTGAAATATTCTGAGAATTACCGAAATGTGACACAGAGACCCAAAGTGAGAACATGCTGTTGGAAAAATGTCCCCACAGACTTATTCCCTGCAGGATTGCCACAGGTCTTCAATTTGTAGAAAATACAATATCTGCAAAGATTAATAAAGTGAGGCAATAAGATGAGGTATGTCTGTGCCTGGGACCACACCTTAATGACATACCAACAGGTTAGAGCTAGAACAAAGGCCAGAACAGTAACAACAAAGGATTATCTCTGAAACACTATAGGTGGCTCCGTGGCCTCTTCTGGTCTCTTTGGGCTTAGAGTTCCGTGATGGCTTTTAAGATCACCCATGTGTGGTGCTGTACAAAACACTTAGATCACAGCCCATTTGTGGTAGTGCTCAAAGGCAAGTTCTTAAAGGAAGAAGGCTTAGAAAAATGTCACCATTGGGGAAGTCATTGTGCACTTATAAGAAATAGAACCCCAGCTGAGCACTCACTTCTGTTCATTGCTTAGTACCAGTGTTGTCTAATATGTCAGCCATTAGCCACAGGGGGCTACTGAGCATTTGTAATGTGGCCAGTCCAAATTGAGATGTGCCACAAGTGTGCATATACATAGCAGAATTCAATAACTTACTATAAAAAAATATAGACTGCCGGAATAGATTTGCATTGATTGCATATTGAAGCAAAACTATTTTACATATTATAGGTTAGATAAAATGTATTATTAAAATTAATTTTACCTGTTTCTTTTTGCTTTTGACAAAATTGTGAAATATACGTAACATGACATGCATCATCTTAACCGTTTTTAGGTGTACAGTTCGATAGTGTTAAGTACATTCACATTGCTGTGCAACCAATCTCCAGGACTGTTTCCTTCTTACAAACCGTACTCATTAAACAACTTTGTCCCCTTCCCATAACCACTGGAAACCACCATTCTACTTTCTGTCCCTATGAATTTCACTACTCTACGTGCCTCGTATGAATGGAATCATATTGTGATTTTGTAATTGGCTTCTTTCACTTGTATAACATTGTTAAGTTTCATCCATGTTGTAACATGTGCCAAAAAGTTTCCTTCCTTTTTAAGGCTGAATAGCACTCCTTTAGATGTATATACTACGTTTTGTTTATCCATTTATCCATCCATGGACCCTTGGACTGCTTCCACCTCTTTTTCCTTTTTTGATTGTGCTTATTACAATATTTAAAATGACATCTATACCTCATATTTGTGGTTTACATTATATCTCTATTGAACAGAGCTGCTCTGAACTTCTCTGTCTTCCCTGATGCCTCCTGTATCTCATGGCCTCTCATTCTCAGGCCCATATATGAAGCCTCAACTACCCTCCACCAGGTGTTTGTTTGGCCTCTCTCCTTCCCCTCCCCTAAGACCTAAGCCAAGAATCTTAGCTCTGATCAAGGACTAAGATTATAAGGATCTATGAAAGGCTGTCACGTTTAGCTAAGTATTTTTGTAATTGGATGAAACTGTGACATTTCTCAAGAGGAATTTTACCTTTTTTTCCTATAACGCATAAGTAGAAAGAAGACCCAATAAATTGGGACTGAGAAGGAAAAGCTTTTGAAGTAATTTGATTTTTTAAAAAGTCAACAGCTTTACTCAGCTTACCGACTGTGAGTAAATTTTATTGACTACCAGGCAGGGAAGAGTGCAAAACCAATAAAGCATACATTCAGAGCAGAGATTGATACAAGCTTCTCATTTCTGGAATACAGTTTTCCTGGAAAGACCTGGCCATCTAAAGATGCAAGGCACTGGAATGTCATCGGTGTCTTTGGAATTTCTCATCACTTTGAGAATAAAACCCCAAAGCCTTAGTGTGACATCTAAGGCCTTTCTGCTTTTCAGTTTCCTTTTCTGCCACTCCCTGTAGATCTCTCTATGTGAAGACAAGTATCTCTTATTACTACCCAAATGTGCAGTGCACTCCTGAGCTTCCCAGCCTTCATAATTCTTTTACCTTGGCCTGGAAGACCCCATCCCACCTGTATGCACCTAGTGAAACCTTACATGTTCATTAGGACTTAGTTCAAAGATTGCCCCTCTGTGATGCATCCTTTGACTCCACTATCCATCAGGGTCCTAGGAGGAAATAGATGTCACACTTCAACAAGTAGTTAAAGGGAGTTGAATGATGGGACTATTTACAAAGATGTGAGCAGTGTTAAGGGAAATTGAGATGAGAAGGTGAAGCAGCCTAAGGCTGCTGCTGGAAGTAGGAAGAAGGAAGGAGTTGCTGGGACATGGCCAGACTCATAAGAGTGCGCCAGGTAGACCAGTGGCTTTACCTAGTGTGGTGCAGCCCCTGCAAACCTGCAGTGTGGCAGAAAGAGAGATGTCCCTCTTATACCTTCTCATGTCTTGCCATTTTCTCCCACTGACTGAGCCATCTGGAAGGCAGATGGCATGAGTGCCCAAAGAGGTCACCACCCCCAGAGCACAGAGCAGGTCAAGGAAGGTGGAGGTAGTTTCAGAGGGCAAGCAGAAACTGTCCAGCACAATCCTACAAACTCTTTCCCTAGAAACACTCTCTTCTTAAGACTCCTTAGCAGCACCGTTTACATTGCAGGATAATCTTTTTCATACTGTATTCATATTGTTCAACAAAATGTCTTTTCCCCAACTACACATGAGACAATGAGTTTTTTGAAGGTCACACTCCTTCCTCTCATTCATATACACATTTCTAACACCTGACAAAATATCTGGTAGAGAGTAGATATTAAATACGCACAGAGTAAATGAATGTATTCCTCCATCACATATGTATTTCTAAAGCCCTGTTTGGAATCTGGATGATTTATTTTGATTCTAGAATTGGAATTTCTTAATGAATTTGATATATAGAATTAATGTCCCTCTCTTATGAATCTAAGCTAGGGAGTTAAAATGATTCAAATGAATGATTATTAGTGCCTCATTATTCTGTAATTGGTGATGCATTAAGTCATGAGGAATTGAGGAAATCGAACTTAAGTGGGAGGAATTAGCAGTAATTTAGGCCAACCATGAAAATAAGTGTCTGTGTAGGTGCTCATGAAGAACAACACTATTTGAATAAAAATTGGGGAGCAGAAGTTTCATATATAATAAAACTTTCTCCTGGCCTATTTAATTGGATTTTTCATATAAACCTATGTGGCACAAAGAGAGAGACCAGAGGATTTAATGCTTTGGATCTAAAGTGATGGGGATGGAGAGTCTGGGGTACAACACGAAATGTCTTTAGAGTAGTGAAAAGCAAAAGCTGAACTGAGACAGAACCTTGACCATGAAGAGTGCCTTTAAGGGATAGGTTGACACAGGCATGAGTGTTCCCGGAACTGCGACCTAAACCAAACCAATGAGTTGAGGGCACATCTCTGAAGTATGTCAGTGCATCTTGGTTTGCTCCCTCTACTAGGTCAATTTTTGACCTAGAGTTTGGAAGGTATGTTTGTTTCCTGGGGCTGCCATAAGAAATTACCACAGACTGGGTGGCTTAGAAAACAGAAATTTGTTTTCTCATGATCTAAAGGCCAGAATTCTGGAATGAAGGTGTTACTGGAAAGGAGTCTGGAACCAGACCCCAAGAGAGGATTCTTGGATCTCCAGCAAGAAAGAATTCAGGGCGAGTCCATACAGTAAAGTGAAAGCAAATTTATTACAAAAGTCAAGAAACAAAAGAATGGCTATTCCATAGACAGAGCAGCCCAGAGGGTGCTGGTTGCCCATTTTTGTGGTTATTTCTTGATGATATGCTAAATAAGGGGTAAATTTTTCATGCTTCCCCTTTTAAGACCACATAGGGTACTTCCTGACATTGCCATGGCATTTGTAAACTGTCAATGTGCTGATTGGAGTGCAGTAGTGAGGATGACCAAGGGTCACTCTCATGCCCATCTTGGTCTTGATGGGATTTAACCAGCTTCTTTATTACAACCTGTTTTATCAGCAAGGTCTTTATGACCTGTATCTGGTGCCGACCTCCTATATCATCCTGTGACTTAGAATTCCTTAACTGTCTGGGAGTGCAGCCCAGTAGGTCTCTGCCTCATTTTACCTCGCCCCTACTCAAGATGGAGTTGCTCTGGTTCAAATGCCTCTGACAAATGTATCCTGGCAGGACTGCCCTTCCTCTAGGGGAGAAGGCTCCAGAGGAAAATTGTTCTTTGCCTCTTCCAGCTTCTGGTGGCTCCAGGAGTTCTTTCGCTTGGGGCTGTGTGACTCCAGACTCTGTCGCTTTCTGGCCCTTTCCCCTATGTGTGTCCTCTGTGCTTGTGTCAAATGTTCTTCTCTTTTTTCTTATAAGGACACCAGTTATTGGATTTAGGGCCCATCCTAAATTCAGAATAATCTAATCTGGAGATCCTTAATTATATCTATAATGACTCTGCTTCCAAATAAGATCACATTCACAAGTTCTGGGGGTTAAGAAATAAATATACCTTTTGGGGGCCACTATGCACCCCCACTATAGAAGTTAATGGTTGTTCTCTTAGCCTGCCACCTCTCCAAAGCCAAACCTGCCTTTTGAGTTCATGTTGTCTCATCTTCTTGAATGCAGGATCTTGTTCTGTTGATAATTTCCATTTTGTTTTTTGTATTTTTAACATTTTCAACTTGATCCTTCCCTTCATCCTACAAATAGGCTCTAACCTTAAACAAACAAGCTTTTCTCTGACTGATTCTATTTTCGACATAGAAATTCCTTTCCAACACCACCAACACCTCACAAGAGCCTCCCCCTCCACAACCACTCCAAGGAAAGATCCCTTCTCTCTTTCATTTTGCACCCATTTCTGGGCTGACTTTTGCTCTCATTGCAAAAACTGCCGTTTTGAATTTACCAGGAAAGTTGAGGTTGCTCAACTCCTACTCAACCCTGTAAACTTTGGTTCTCTTAGGTCCTTGTGATTCCCTCTGCAAGGTCTCTTCCTGCTTGAAGTTTCTCCCTTACCTTGGAGTATAAGTTAGGGCTTATAGGGGTCTTCCAGATAAAAGAAAAATCCTCAATGATCTTCTGCCTAGGTACTAATGGATTATTTTCCAAACTTAACATTTATTGTATTCCTTTCTTTCCTTATCAACTGGGTTGACTTTTCATTAAGAATCTACTTAATGAAAAGATAACATTTCCAGATACCTGTAAAGTGGACAAAAGGTGGCTTCTTGTTTTTATTTTTATTTTTAACAAAAGGATATATCTATTACAACAAAAATACTATACCCATCTCCCAACGTAACCTCGCACCTGTTCAATAGGTTTGAGCCATCCAAGTCTAATCTAGTCATCACCTGGTGTTGGGAAGGCAACCAAGACAAGGACATGTCCCAGTGCTCTGCGGTTTCATAAGAAATGAATTTAGACTCTATCCACAGTGACTTCCACCACCTTTTATAGGCAGGGTTTTGTAGTTTCTGCAGAACAAGGCACTCACCATTAACAATGGCCTCTAGCCATTTGCTAATTGGTCATTCTGAGTGCGTGTTGCTGGGCCTCTAGACACAGCAAGAGGAGGGATTTGTGAATTCCTTTATTGTTCAGACTCCAGACAGCAGCCGCCTCTGTGATTGGTTGCTGCTCCCTTGCAATCTTAGTTTCAGTCATTTTCTTAGAAAAGCATCCACATCATTAAGATTTTTGAGGCTGCTAGGATAAATCTGTATGCAATATTCTGCTGTAACATTTTAACTCTCTCTGTATTGGTAGTTATACCTCTTCTTATTCGTAATACTAATCACTCATGTTTTCACTTTCCTTTCATCTTTTTAATTAATCTTTTCAATAAATTGGCTTTTGGTTTATTGATTAATTTACTTAACTGTCTATTTCATTCATTTCTTTTTTTAACTTTTATTGATATGTAGTATACGTGTAAAAACGTACACATAGTATAGCCCAATGGATTTTCACAAAGTAAATACACTTGTGTAATCAACATTAGATCAAGAAACAAAATAGTACTGCCACAGCTCAGTTAATGATTCCTATTGCATGTTCAATGAGTCTCCATTTCAGGAAACTGCCCAGAATCCCCACTCATGAGCCCTTGTAATGCTACCTCCCAAAGGTAGCATCATCTTCCCCTTTAAACAGCATGGATTCATTTTGTCTGTCTCTTTTCCTACTTTGTATACAATGTACTTATATGAAACCTATATATTCTTCTGTGTCTGGTGTTGCTTATCCTTGTAGCAGGCTTTTCTTTAGTAACTCACTTTGAATGTTTTCAGAATTAGAGACAATGAATGTAAGTCACCTAGCACAGGCTCTGGCCTGTAACCGAGTAACCGAGGTGTACAAGTTACAGCTATTATCATGAAAAGATGGCATTATCCACAGATGGGTGAAGTGCGGATGAGGAGGGGAGGAGAGGAAAAGAATGCATGCAGTAGATAAAGCCCAAAAAGTTTATCCTGAGAAATTCCCAAATGTGTCCTAGCCAGGACAAAGACCAGAAGACCCATGCTGGAAAGCAGGATTTTGGTACCTCCTTTCTAACTGCCTACTGAGATAAGTAACATGTTTTATTACTTTCTTAACATCTGAGGGTTGTATTGAAAATTTTCAAACACATCAAAACATTGACTTTTACAGTGAATACTCATGTGTCCACCACATGGGTTCTACAATTAACATTTTATTTTTTGTGTTTTATTCCATATGTACATCTGCTCATTCATCAGTTCATCTTTATTTTTTGTACATTTGAAAGGAAGCGGCAGACTTTTAATAGTGTTTTTCTTTAAAATATATAATTCATAGAACACAAAATTAGCCACATTAAAGTTAATAATTCAATGGTATTTAGTACATTCATAATATTGTACAACCACCACCTCTGTATACTTCCAAAACATTTTCATCACTCCAAAATAAAGCTTCTTACCAATTAAGCAGTTACTCCTTATTCTCTCTTCCCTTCATTCCCTGGTGACCACCAATTTGATTTCTGTTTCTATGAATTTACCTATTTTGGATATTTTATGTGAACAGAATCATACAATATATAAAACCTTTTGTGTCTTCTTTGACTTAGCATGTTTGTAGGTTTCATCCACTTCTAGCACTTATCAGTACTCCATTCCTTTCATGGCTGAATGAGATCATTGAATGCATATATCATGATTTGTATATCTATCCATTGATGGATATTTGAGTTGTTTCCACCTTTTGGAGATTGTGTATTTGAGCATTTGTGTATAAGAATTTGTTTCAGAGGTTGTTTTCAATTCATTTGGGTATATACCTAGGAGTAGAATTGCTGGGTCATATGGTAATTCTATGTTTCACTTTTTGAGGAACTATCAAACTATTTTCCTGGTAGGAGGTTTCTGAACCCTGGAAAATCAATCACTTGCTCAATCTGGTTCATTCTCTTCTTCAACTTTTCCCTTGAGTAGCTTCCTCTCTGGATAAAATATGCAGGGATTTTAGTGGCATATGAGAAGAGGTATTGATTAGATAGTCTACAGTTTCCTCTCATCTCCTATAGGCATGTCAACTCACCTGGCATGAGAAGGGTCCAGTGGATATAACCTGCGGGGACCCCCGCAGTTCAGTTCATGGTTCGTGTTGCATGATAAACGAGTCTCCCTTCCAGGAAACTGCTGCATGGAACAAGACCCCGCTGACCCTGTAGGAACCCTTAATGGCTGAAGCAGCACCAAGCCCTCTCATGGTTTCCTGGGTTTTGCTAGGAGCTAAGTACAGCAGGTCTGAGTTGGAGAAAGGAATTTGCCAAAGAAATGCTTGGGAGTGGCAGTTTCTGAAACAGACGCTGACAGCTGGCAAGGGATTTCATAGGGCTGCCCCTGCTCCACGCGCCCGAAAAAACAGGAGAAATTCCAACTATTGCATGATATCATCTGTGCCTTACTAGCATTTGTTTTTAAACTATGGATTTAATTGCTGTTCCATTGGCTCCTATTTCTTCTTTCCCCCAGAAAAATGGAATTTTTGAAATTCCCATGAAAACACATTCATTTGTCATTTCTGTTCCAACTTCAAGACAGAATCATCCCCTTAATAATGAAAATAAATCTGTTATTGGCAAAGCAGACCCAAGTGTTGCTTTTGGAGAGTCAGGAGAGGGAAGCAGCAAAGGGAGAGTCAGAGTGGAACAGAGCCAGCTACAAAAGCTGTTTGTAAGCATGCCAATAACCCACCACGTTTTGTACAGCATGTTATGCGCAAATCAGGTTCATAACAACCTTGTCAGATAAACCAAGAAGGTACTGGTGGATCTTGATTTTGCAGATGAAGAGGTCCAGATTAAAGATGATATGGAACTTATTCAAGGCCATAAAGCTAGCAGGATACAGACCCATCCCTCAAACCCAATATTATTGCTGCTATATGAGAAAGAGATACTAAGAGTCCAATGTATTAGGAAAGTAAAACTGTGGCGTCATATAGCACCTAGAATTGGGCTGTTTGAATTGTGATTCAGCCACTGACAAGCCACATAACCATGAGTAGGTCATTTAGCCCCTAGCTTCATTTTCCTTCTCTGTACAATGGAACTCATAAGTTGAAGATGAATGTTCAGTTAAAATGAAACAGTGTACGTGAAATACCTTGCATACTAATAATCACAGGTGTTCAAAAAAGTTGCAGTTTTCTTGCCCAAACTAGAGCATGCTAACAAATTCTAAAAAGTCTGTTCTCAGAACCTCCTCTAGTTTGGCTTTTTTTCTCCAAAGCGTCCTAAGTTGCACATCCTCCAGCCCCAAGCAGAGTTCTTCCAAATGAAAAATATTTTTCATGGCATAAGAACAATGGAGGTACTTTGAGATGAGGGGCCCCTTTGCAGTCAGAAGGTAGAAAGAATCAATGTTCATTACTTAATTGGGATAAACATTCATTTATATGTACAGCTGTCAGGAAGCAAAACCTGATCAAAGGCCTATTATTCACAAGGCAGGCTTTGCAAAGGGCCACTTAGTTAAGGCAGTGAATTTAACATGAAAGGGAAGAGGGTCTGGAACACTACAGCCTGGTAAATTGTGCATTAGTAATTATTTTGTTCCTAGTTCTGCAAGCTTTCTCAAACAGAAGTTAACTGGTTTCCTGAAGGCTGACCATATCAAGCGTTGACAGCAGGCATAGGCAAGTGATAGCTTTTCATCTCCTTGTAAAATTTCTGAATTGGGCAAACTTGACAACAAGACTGAGAGGCTTGACAAATTTTTCAGAGAATGCTGGTCCTCAAGGTCAAACTAAACCTCTTGAACCGTTATAGGACAGAACAGAACTAATTGCTCTGACATCTCTACCTATCTCTGATACAGAATTTAGAATTTGCTAGACTTTGGATAGGTCATTCAGTCTGGACCTCTGTAAGGTCCATTCTGTACACTAATATTTTAATGGCACATTTTTGTGATATGGAATTCTCATCCATAACAATTGTAATATTGGTAATATTTATATCGTTTTGTTCTATAATCAGCATGAGTCATAAATTAATAAACATTTGCTCAACACCCACAGGGCACCAGGTGCTGCTACTATAACAGAGAGGAGTATTACAGAAGTACATGGAGAGAGAAATGATATTTATTTTTCACATTTTGCAGGAACATTTGCATTATACAAGCGCTTAGCACTTCTGCATAATCTGCTGGTTGAATTAATACGTTGACAATGCATGCTAGAATTGCCTTCACTATGTTATGAAGATATAATTGTCATTACTGTTATAATTGCCCTCATTTAGTGAGTTTCTACTATGGGGACACCACATGGAGATAACAAAGAATGATGGTTAAGATCACCAGCTCTGAATCCACATTGCTGCATGTGGATCCTGACTCTGCTGCTTCCTAGCTGTGTACAGTTCAAACGCAGCTTGCTTTCTTTATGCTTCCATTTCTCCATCTGTAGAATGGGATTGATAACAATAGCATCTACCTTATAGTATTGTTATAAGGACTAAATGAAGTAACATTTGTAATGTAACCAGCGCACTATTTGATACAATTTAATAACAATTGTTATTATAATTATTATCATATGCAAGTAATTTGGTGGAGAAAGCAGGAAGACAAGAAAAAAATTAAGATCTTTTTGAGTAAATACAATCAGATGGCATTTCGCTTCTGTTTGTCACCAACTACCTTTCCAAGAATATAAATTGCATTACTCTTATGCTAGATTTGATTTCTGGGATATCTCTAGGGTTGTGATATTATACTTAGTAGAAATAAAGTATTTGCTAAGATTCTACATTTTTATAGTATCTCTTCATTTTTCAACATGGAAGCAAAACTTTGATCTAACACTGACTAGGAGGAATAACCAGACAAGGAGACTTATCCACCCAAACCAAATGTTATCAGTGGCTTTGTTGTGTGAGGCAGGCAGATAATATTGGAGAGAAATTAAACTTTGCCTTATGCTGGCCTTGGTCCTGAATTGGGAAGGTGATACTTCTTTGTCTAGAACTTTCATTGGTTAACCATTGTATTCTTCCATTTTACCCACGAAGGATAATGGCAACCCTTGATTCATCCTCTGAAATGCTTTCCTCTTGAGACAATAAAGAGATAAAGAACCTTTGGTTGCAGGGCTAGGAGGCCCTTCATGAATAGCCAAATAGTGCCTACCATTGCAAGGAAAATTCAGCTGCAACCTGTGGACCCATCTAAACCTGCCTTCCAAATTTCTCAAATCCTTGGCCCTCACCAGCTTTTTCATAAGTGGTGCTGCTCTTGTTACTCCAGGCCTGACGTATTCATTTCTGTATGTGACTTTTTACCCTCCTGGTACTTTTTGGACTAGCCTCCTAGCTCCTACTGTTTCCACATTGGCTTATTTTGTGCCCTTTCTAAACAACTCTTTACTCCCCTTCTGTGGCTAACTCATTGGCAACACTGACAAGTAACTCAAGTGCGGACCTTCCTTTCAATGCATGCCTTTCCCCTATTTCTAGGGTTCTGGAGTCTAAATGTGCTGGTAGTGACAGATATGCTTCTCTCCAACCTTGGAATGTTTACTGCATTTGGCAGCCTCTTGGTGGGAGTTTCCTGTGATATCACCTCCAGAACCAAAGAGACATAGGTTGTGACTCATCCCTTAGCTGCATGCCAGGTACTTTGCAAACACTATGCTAAATACATTATCTTGTTTAAGTCTCATAACCACTCTTAAGAAGCAGTTTTTGTTATTTCTATTTCATGGAGAAATTTTAGATTGTGTTCTAGTCATTGTGTTGGTATGCTGTGGAGATTGTAGATTCTGCTATATTCCTCCAAACAGTGTTAATGTTTTTGTTGCAGCAGGTAGTAAATATGTTGAGATTCAAATTGCATACTCCATCTAGTAAGATACCTGTGGTAGGAAGCAGCTCAAATTCCAGTTCAACTCATTTAGCTGAGCTAGTATTAGTCTTCTTCATGCATGTGTGGTTCGGGAGTAAGCTAGAGACTTGGCCAGAATTGACACGTAGAACCTGGGGCTCCCCTATTCTGTCATTTTCCTTTCTGGGCTTTCTTCTTCCCTTTCTTGAAGCTGTGACCACCTTGGGTTCTATCTTCAATTCCTTAGGCCACAAAGATGGTAGATCTTCTCTTATTCCTGCAGCTAGCCCATGTTGTACCGTGACTATGGAGCATCCCTAGGATAAAATTGCAGGAAACAAATGGGGGAGCCCATCCTCTGTTGATCTCTTCTTCCAAGTTTTAGCTCGCATCTAAAATCCACATACATTTGTTAGCTGTCCATAATATTTGAGTATATTGTATCTTTCAATATTTTGCCCAGAGTTTATAGCTGTTATTTGTGCATGTCAGATTGCTAGGTGATTATTCCACTATACTGAATGCAGAACTCCAGAAATGCTCAATAAGTGAATACTCTATTATTATTCTCATAATAAGTCCTCTCTTTCTGAGAGTCGCAGAATCACAGATACCCTGGGCAGGCATTGTGGAGCTGACAGGCAAAAGGAGTCAAAGTGTACCTCTGGAACATTTGCATCACTCAGCAGTGGTTCGCTCCAGAAGCTGTGTGGGAACATCACCTTTTCTGAGCCTCCATATATGTGGGAGAAAAAAATGAAGACTTATTTTCTTGAGTAAAGCACAGTTGGTGAGGTGTTGATTCTCTCCTACCCACCTCTCCCACAGAGGACTCATAGCAAACAGCTCTCACTTTAGAGACAGGAGGATTTTCAAAGTACACCATACACCAGCAGGATGGGACAGGACAGCATTTTAGAGTGATCAAAAGGGCAGAAGACTGCATCCGGTTCCTTGTAGTTCTTAAAGGAGTGGGGCTCACTGAATAGGGCCAGCTCATTCTTCTAACCCCTGCTGCCAGAGCTTGAAGTCTGTCTGTGAAAAGGGAGCCAAAAGATGTTTCTCATAAGGAATGTGGCAAGGGCCAAAGGAAAGGTAACTTCCCCTGAAGAGGTCCTTCATGCCATAAGGCAGCAAAAACAGATGCTACTTGAGAATGATGCACTTCTTAGATGCCTCCACAGCATCGGAAAGCATTCCTAATGCACTACAACAGTTTGAAAACAGACACTTCCTTTCTGCCTCCCTACCGTACTGGCTGCAATCACACACCTAGCAACTAGTCAGAACCAGAACCAGCATCGTTAGTGCCGGGACCAAACAGAGGATGATACCAGCAGTGGGACCCGACAGAAGAGTGACCATAGCCAGATGATGGCACAAGCTCCTAGAAGGTGACCTGCCCCAGATGATGGCACAAGATCCAGAAACTAAGCTGCCCCATTCATCCTCTCAAGACAGGCACAGTCAAAATAAGTGAAAAGAAGAAACAGAATCATAAAGAAGAGGAGAGGAAAGACCCGTGTGAAAGATACTACGAGAATGAGATTGTAGATTAGACATTGCCTGAGACTCTAACTATCAGTACTAGGCTGGAAAAAGAAAAAGAGAAATGACAGAAAAAGCAGTTTCCTGCTCTAGGTAGACAAAGAGTTTGGGGCCAATAAAAAAAAATGTTGGCCGGGCGCGGTGGCTCACGCCTGTAATCCCAGCACTTTGGGAGGCCGAGGCAGGCGAATCACGAGGTCAAGAGATCAAGACCATCCTGGCCAACATGGTGAAACCCCATCTCTACTAAAAGTACAAAAAAATCAGCTGGCTGTGGTGGCGCCTGACTGTAGTCCCAGCTACTCGGGAGGCTGAGGCAGGAGAATTGCTTGAACCCAGGAGGTGGAGGTTGCAGTGAGCCGAGGTCACGCCACTGCACTCCAGCCTGGCGCCTGGTGATGGAGTGAGACTCTGTCTCAAAAAAAAAAAAATGTTGCAGTTCTGAGGATAAAAGAGAGCTTTGTGTCAGAACATGACAAGGTGGCGACCCCCTCGACCCCCTTCTTGCACTGCCTACACACACAGAACTCTGAATCTGGATTCTGTGAAAAACACTGGCAAATTTGAGCACATGGAAATTTAACCTCTGCAAGTTGAGAGGTACCCTCAACAGGCTAAAAGACACATAAAAGAGCAGGGGAATCTATTTATAATAAATAAATTAAAAGAGATGCCAACAAGGTAACTCAGAGGAAAGGAAGAGTTGGACAATCACAAAAGCAGATAGATGAATGGCTAAGAAACAAGAAACAAAAAAGACTTAGTTACTCAGGGATTAATGGAAATGCAAAATAAAACAAGAAAATAGATTTTTCACCTATCAGACTGGCAAAAGTGAAAAAGGATTTTAATATTCAGTATTGATAAAGGAATGGGGGAGACACACTCTCGTTTTATGAGGCTAAAGTCCAAATTAGAAACATATAGTCTTTTCAGAGAGCAATTAACAGTACCTGTTGAAGTATTCAATGTGCTTATCCCTTGACAACCAGTCCGGCATCTATCTTATGGACATTCTTCCAACCATATAAGGATATATGTACAAGGATTGTTCGCTGTTCCATGACTTGTAATTGGGAGAACCCAGAGACAACTTCAATGCCCAACAGTAAGGGAATTATTAAAGAAATTATGGCTAATCCACAAGATTCAGGATTCAGGAATAGTATTCAGCTACTCATGAGGTACATTTATAAAAATAAAAGCTTGTCCAAGACCATTGTTGAGAGACACAAGGACGCTGCTAAGCTTTTCTACGTGTCAGTCTCCATCCTCAGAACTTTATACTAATTCACTCATTTAATCCTCCCTATATATACCCCTATGACTGATATCATTGTTATCACACCAACACCCCCCACCATGTTAACCAATATGGTAACTGAGGCCCAGAGAACTTAAGTAAATTTTCAAAGTTGGCTCCGGAGTGTATATCTTTAACTATTATGCTCTATTGCCCCTTATTTGTGTATGCATGCATGTTTTATATTTTCATAGAGACACAGAAAGTATGTGCATTTTGGAAAATGCATATAATGCGGTGTATGTCTACAGTGTGCCACCTAGTTGCCCATTAAAGAACAAGGCACACATTTACCCACATGCTTGAGCCATTAGCTACTGATAGCTTATCACTGAATCTCTCCCCAGAAACTGCCCTGTGTCAAAGGGGGCTGCCTCCTCCATTTAAAGCCCCTTCTGCAGGGTTGAGGGGCAATTCACATCCAGTGAATGCTGGAAGAGCATGGAATACAAAGACCTGGCCCCTTGCCTCCTTTTAGAACGATTCCGAGGGTGTATCCCATTACCGGCGGTGACTCCATACAGGTTGGCGGCAACCTCAATTCTTGCCTCCTCAGAAGAAAGAATTCAACTGAAGGGCATAGGGCAGAAGAAGAGACTGAGGCAAGTTTTAGAGCAGGAGTGAAAATTTATTAAACAGTGTTAGAGCAGGAATGAAAGGAAGGCAAGCCGGCGACTTGAAGTACGTGGTTTGACGTTTTGACTTAGGGGGTCTTTTTAAATTTATTTTTTATTTATTTATTTTTTTGAAATGGAGTCTTGCTCTGTTGCCCAGGCTGGAGTGCAGTGGCACAATCACAGCTCACTGCAACCTCCACCTCCGAAGTTCAAGCAATTCTCCTGCCTTAGCCTTCCAAGGGGCTGGGACTACAGGCACACACCACCATGCCTGACTGATTTTTGTGTTTTTAGTAGAGAAAGGGTTTTCACCATGTTGGCAAGGCTGGTCTCGAACTCCTGACCTCAGGTAATCCACCTGCCTCAGCCTCTCAGAGTGCTGGGATTACAGGAGTGAGCCACCGCACCCAGCCTGACTTAGGGTTTTACATGCTGACCTACATCTAGCATTTTATGTCTCATTTCCCTTGATTCTTCCCTTAGGGTGAGCTACCTGCATGCTTGCACTTAGGAGGTGAGCAAGCACAGTGTGTTTTTACTGGAGTTGTACACATGCTTACCTGAGGCTTTCGTCCCTTTTCTGGTGGAATGCCCCTGGAAGGTCATATACCAGTTATATTCCACCATTTGCCTCAGTGGGCATGTGTGAGCCCACTCACCCAACTCCTGAGATCTTAACAGGAAGCTGCTGATCACCAGTTTTAGGTCTTTTCTATCTACAGGGAAACTGCCTTTCCCTGGGGCTGGCTGCGACCCATGATTATTTTAGAAAGGCAGTGTGACAACTACCTGACCATCACTTGATGGCCGTCTGACTTTCCTGGTGGGGTGTGGGGACCCTCTCCTGCCCTGTTCATGTCCGACTAGCTACTCACTAACACATCCCAGTTTCCAAGCTCCCCTTACAAATTAGCTAAAGCCTTTATGGAAACTACACCTGAGTTCAACTTCTCCTCTGCCCAAGCTGCTTCCTGCACTCACCTATAGGTCTAGTGATGCAATGTCACTTCTTAGTAACTGTTATTCATATAATACAGTGTATATGTGTATATACACTCCAAGTCTACTTCTCAGGAGCTGGAGTGTAGAGAGTGGAGGGGAGAGGTAAGAAAGGGACTTAAATTTAATATAAATTTCTTCCATTTGTATATATTTTGTGTAGATTTTGGTCAAAAAGTATGTATTACATGTATTCAGTTCCAAAAAATCAGTATGAAACAGAAAATCATAAAATTAAGTAACATTACTGTTTTTCTGTGACCATGATAGAACAAAGTTGGGAACGCAGAACTGGGCTGAAGATTTATGTCTGGGAAAGGAAAAGCATGGCTCCCATTTGTTTTCTAGGGTTCTCACCTGAAAAAGGTGAAAAATAAAATGCCTTTTCACTGTGCTCAGGTTTTCTCCTTTACTAATACAACCAAGTTTGTTTTTTTTTTTTTTTTTTTTTTTT